>QOVD01000394.1:0-23638 GCA_003521225.1 Tuber microsphaerosporum | reverse complement strand
GCCGGCTTAAAATGGATTAGTAACATTCAGCCATAAATGTATCTGAGACTAACCAAATATGGTGATGATGCTCGGGTGAGCTCCTCTGAAAATTGGGAGGCATGCCGAATATGGTTAGATTGTGGCTCAAAACACACTAGTCCTTTTTCTAACCGGCTGACTTGACTTCGGCAGCTAGAGTATAATCGCTGGCGATCAACGGGCGTTGTGTAAAACATTGTTGTGTGGAGTTTATCACAAATACCGCAGATGACAGGTCGGGATCTGGGCGCCTTTTTCCCTAATGCCGTGGAATCTGGCTTGGCTTGTGGTTGCTGTACAGTTCGCACCTGGAAACACAATCACTGTACTGTACTGTGCTGTACCTGCGAGAAAGCAGGTGGGTAAAATATTGTTGGTATTGGTATCGTATACTCGAGCACATTCAATGGTGGTGGATACGGTATTATAGATTGCGAAGAATTGGTATCATGTCTGATCGGGACACTGCATAATTGTAATCAATCCCGTGTTAATCCCGGTTATCCCCGCCCATGATATTATTATATCCATCCCGGAGCGCGAGGGAGGAAATCCATTCGCCGGACTCAATCTTCTAGACTTACCTGTACCCGGTCCGCCATGTCACTCTGTCTCAGCATGGCTTGTCTCTCTTTCTCTACTCGAGTATTTTATCTCGGAGAAGGGTGAATGGTGAATGGATGTGACAACAGAGCACCTGCTTTGCCTCTGCCTCTGCCTCCCTACTTTCGGGACAAGGCCGTAGAAGCTGGTATAGTATCGTAGATGCTTTGTGCGTGTGAAGAAAATGGGGCATTTCACAGGTTCAGAGAATTGAGTCACGCGCCTGCTGCGGCGCGAGTATGCGGAGCGCAGGGCTAGTACATTGCATGCGGAGTTGCAGAGTGGAGAATCGGGAACCTCGGGGGGTTCGTCAGGTGATGATAGCTGGTATGCGCAACATAACTGTATTGTGAGCTATTCGCCTGGTCGAGAGGTGGGCTGAGTAATGTCGGCGCGCATATCGTAACGTCAAAGTAATCCAGTGGCTAAGTTAGCGGTGGTAGGAAACTCATCATGGACCAAGGTCGGACTTTAGCCTATTGGATGCGGGGATTGATGGAAGGGAAACGGTGCCTCAATTTACCCCTTCCACGAGCCGAAATCGCTGTATTCCAGAAGCCTTCCGAGATGGGGTACAATTTACATAATCGCGAAAACAGATGCTCTATTCTATCTTATGCCGGCACCTCACTCGTGTGGTACCTTGCGCTGATGCAGATGCAACCTATCCTACATGTATTGTACGAGTACGACACCGGTACAGTACTTTATTCTTACAGTTACACCGCACCTTCGAACCTTTGATCAGCAGCAGTTTCAGCTGCAAGATAATCTATCGGTTTACTGAAAGAAACCAAATCTTCCGTCGCTGTTTCCTTTTTTTTTTTCTTTTTTTTTCCTTCCAGTATTCCTGGCTGCTTGGCAGGTCGACGGGCATATTGCCGTCTTGGGCGTGTCACCAAGGTTCTTGGGAGCAGAATTCACACTACGCTGTCACTCGTACTTTCCAATGGCCGCACTGGCAGGCAGGCAGAGATAATACGCTTTTTTCTTTCTCAAGGCTGATTCCGGGGAGTTATGACGCATCTTGTTTGCCCAGTACCGGCATGATGTGAGATTTTTGTTTGAAAAATTCCCTCCTACGATACCTCCTTGCTTCCTACTTTTTTTCCTTTTTTTCTTCTTCTCTCTCGCTTGTTTGGAGGAGTGGTCTTGATGTTGAGGCCTGGCGCGCGGCGCTGCATGTAGGTCTGTTTTTGGAAGGTTTTAATTCGCGTGGTGTGACGGAGGTTGAAAAACTTCTCGAGGTTGGTTGTGAGCCCTGCCCTGCCATACCGGCACTGCATGATTGTTCGTTGGGAGTGATTATCGTAAAGAGCACCGGTATCTGTAAGTATGGTTCCTTCTTCTCCCGAGAATAGGAGATTCGCGCGAGCGAAGAAGGGCTAGGCAATTGATTCATCCGAATTCCTGTAGAAAAAAAAAGAGTGCAGGAAAAAAAAACTTGCTTGAAATCATATTATGTTGTAATATGATTCCGGGTAGCGGGAATACTAACACTGCGAGCGCCATACTAGTCTTGTCTCAGGAAAGTAGTGCAAGAACACGGGAATTAGGAAAGTATCGGAAACTCAGCATGTCCAATCATCTGTGCGTATCTGTGCGCGCGAACAAAATTATCCTCAATGTTCGAGTACTTCTTGTCCGGGATGAATAGTAGCTGGATCATTGCCGGTGATGAAGAAGTTCCCTGCTTCCTGGTTGTTGTTGTGATTGATAGCTAGCTAGCTGGGCTGGTCGCGAGGCTTGTGCGTGCAGAGCGGTGCCCTACAGTAGCTAACTGAAAGCAGCTCTTTTCTTTGGTTATTTTTTTTTTCTTTCCTCCGATGGGGTCACCCCTCGCCATCCAATCCCGATGCCTCTCGATTCCGTCGACCGAATGAGCGGGTTTGATTGACATGCCCTGTCGCCTGCTCGGAGCTTAGGATGGGGATAGCTTGGCTTGCTATTTGTGAGATGTTACCCTATCAATGCTATCACAATATACCTAGCGGGACAACCTTTTCAATGCCGACGAACTCTCAGATCTTTCCTACAGAATACAGCAATATCAGTATCATAGATGATGATGGCAATCATAATTCCGGAATCACTCATGCAAACTCTACAAAAAGCAATAATAATAATAATAATAATAATAATAATAATAATAGAGAATTAGAGAGCAAACCAGAAACACTTCTGGGTTTTTAGAAATTTCTTTACTGTTAGAAAACAGTTGCATGGGTTGTAGACAGCCTGTGTGAGATTTGTCGGTAGAAATCTCCTTTCTAGGAAGGTTCCTGGGTAGGCGCCCTGCCAAGATGCATTGAGACCATGTTTATTAACTTTTTTGCACCACAAGTTCTTCATACAGATCATGCCCTCCCTACCCAATATGCCACGAAGACTTTCGGGGGGAAAAAAATCAATAAATATCCCTGAATCCAATTTATTTTTTAAGATATATTTAGATTTTTTTTAAGACTTTTTTGTGGTCGTATCTCCTTGGTTAGAAATTGAAGTATTATCTTCTTGACCGTAGGTGGAACGTTGCATTTTGCTGGTATAAAAAACATTGGCGGCATTCTACTGCACAGGGAAGGCCCGGGATTGGCTGGATGGCATAGAATAGGTTTTCTAGTTATTGTTGCCCCCTGCTTGTTGCGGTTAAAGTCATCTACTTGTACCTCTCCCTCGGGCGTTGCTGGAGATAAAGTTTCTCCGGGCCTTTCTGGTCTCGTTGCACTCGTTCAAGATCCCAAGTTACATAAGAAACGGGACTGAACTGAAACCGCAAACCCTGTCTCCCCCCCCTCCTCGTTTTCTCACTCCGTGTACCGCCGCGCATCTTTACAACCAACTTCTCTCCTCTTCCACCAATTTTTTTTTTCTTCCTCCTCCCCACACTCTTCACCATTCACGCCCCTAGAATTCCCAGGGAAAAAAAGGCCCCTTTCACCTATGCTCAAGCTTTGCGCTTCAAGGTAGACTTACTGTCAATTTCATCCCTTCTAGCAGCAAACTTAGGAGCAATCTGCGGAAGAAAGGTTGGACAGGGAAGCTTGAACGGTCATCACCTAAGGTGAGTTTGAGTGCTTTCCCTTGCAGAGAGTCCAGATAACTGGTCTCTGCCTGCTTCCTGCGGGAAAGGTATGGTTGGATGGCTGGGTGTGTGCGAAGGGGGGGCGGTAGATTGGGTCAATGAATACGATAGTAGGGTAGAGTAGTACCAGTCAATCAAGCAGTTCGGCAGACAAGGTGAGCAGAGGATGGATCAGGGAGGAAGTGGAAGGGAAGAGGAAGGAGAAGAAGGAGAGCAAGAACAAGAAAGGAAAAAGACCGGAGGATTTCAAAGAAAGTTGCTTATTGCTTGCTTGCTTCCTCCCTCATCCATGCAATTGGAGGAGGCTCTCCAGCAGCTCTCTCAGGTATCCTCTCCCCTGTGTATCTGTCACAGATTGTCGGGGGGAGGATGGGGCCGGGGAGCTTATCTCCCGGACCTTTACCGTACACCTCTTCTCCCTGCTCCATCCTACTGCTTGCATTTCTCCAACTGCAGCTGTTCTGCTCTTCCATCTGCTGTTCCCGCTCGATCCCCACCGCCGCCACACTTATCGTCCATCCTTTCCTTCTTTCCTTCCATTCACCCTCCTTTCCTACTATTCCTACACCCCTTCCACACTCCCTCATTCCTTGCTCATATCCAACCCCCTGCCTGTACCTGCCGAGAAAACCTCTTCTGGGGACTAACAATTCCCATAGTGTCTAGCTACAACAAACTCCTTTTCGTAACCGCTTTGTGGTCGAATTGTCTTCAAACTCTTGAGACACGCTCTGGGTTCCTCACCCCCCCACCACACCGTGCTCTTCTAGCAGCTCACCAACACGGCCTCTCAAACGGGCAACGCGGACCACGATTGTCCATTCATTCCTCCTCTCCGGCATTGTAGCATAATTCTGGATCATCACGGAGTGCCATTCAAGACGACGCCGTTCCTCGAGAGCCAGTTTCTCCTTTTCTTAAATTCGCTCTTTGAACCTCCATAACATTTCCTCTCCTCTATTCTTTCCCCTGCCGCATCATCCCCCGTTCAGCCTCGTCCGGTCGAGTTCTTGGCTTCGATCCCCCTCCTCTTCCTCCAAGCTTTGCCACCAGGGATAATCAGCCGAATCTCCCTATTGCATTACCGATCTTCTGTTCTTTCCCCGTACTACTTCCATACTCTCACTGGGTTGGACTTAACCTAATATCTGCTGAAGACAACTACTTTGCTACTAAACACTCATACCTTGGCTAGGCAAATAGAGAATGGGTCAACAGCCTTCCAAGAGATCCAGCGAAAAGGGTAGCGCGCTGCCAAGCTCCTCCACGACTTCGCTCAGCGCAGATGGAAACACCTTACCGATAACAAAGTCGGATACCCAAGGCTCCACTAGATCTATTCGCGGATCGATTCGTAGTAAGATTTCAGCCTCGACGAACAAGGATAGTCCTTCGACCTCCCTCGCTACTCTTCCCGGCGCTACAGACAAGTCTGACGCAGCATCCGTTCGATCCTCGGCCAGTGCACGATCACGGCGAGAATCCCGAAGTTCTAACCCTAATCTTCCTCCACCTTTAGCTCCCTCACTCTCTCGGTCCGTACCGAACTCTGAACCTTCCACGTCAACAAATACCCCTTTCGATTCTACCAACTCTCTAGTTCCTCCGCCATCGCCGGTCCACGGATTCGTTGGAAAGGGCCACTCTGCGGTGGAAGGTGGAAAGAATAAAGAGGTGGACCATGTCTCTGATGTGCCTGCTGGGTCTGGTTCCATGCAGCCCCCTCATTCGCAAACGCCCAAGGAATCAATTTTGATAAAGCGTCCGGGCGCTCCAAACCCTGTCACCATCGGAAATGGGTCCGCAGAGGGTGGTTCGCCTGGGGCAGACAATATGCAAATGTCCGCACTCAAGTCCATAGACCTCGACGACATGATCATGCGGCTTCTCGACGCTGGATATGCTGGAAAGGTTACAAAGGCTGTCTGCCTCAAGAATGCCGAAATTACGGCCATATGCCATGCAGCCCGCGAAGTCTTCCTATCGCAACCTGCATTGGTGGAGTTAAGCCCCCCAGTGAAAATTGTGGGGGATGTTCATGGCCAATACACAGATTTAATTCGTATGTTCGAAATGTGTGGGTTTCCACCGAATGCAAATTACCTATTTCTGGGTGATTACGTGGATCGGGGCAAACAGAGTCTCGAGACTATTCTTTTGCTTCTGTGTTACAAACTCAAGTTTCCTGAGAATTTCTTTCTACTAAGGGGGAACCACGAGTCTGCCAATGTCACACGAGGTATGTTGTCACGTCCCAGTTGAATTATAACATTCATATTGTAGGGGGGCTGCTGATTGCAACCATCCATAGTGTATGGATTCTATGATGAGTGTAAGCGTCGGTGCAACATCAAGATCTGGAAAACCTTTATCGATACTTTTAACTGTCTCCCAATTGCCTCGATTGTTGCAGGCAAGATCTTCTGTGTTCATGGTGGACTATCCCCATCCCTTTCGCACATGGACGATATCCGGCAAATTGCACGCCCGACGGACGTCCCTGATTACGGATTGCTCAACGACCTCCTATGGAGTGACCCGGCTGATATGCAGACGGATTGGGAAGAGAATGAGCGTGGGGTTAGTTATTGCTTTGGCAAGAAGGTTATCTTGGAATTTCTGGCACGGCATGACTTTGATTTAGTATGCCGAGCGCATATGGTTGTGGAGGATGGATACGAGTTTTTCAACGATAGGACCCTAGTAACAGTCTTTTCGGCTCCGAATGTAAGTTGAATTCTTGGCCGGTATTTGGAGTCTTTAGGAGGTTGACTGAGTGGGTTTATGTAGTATTGTGGAGAATTCGATAACTGGGGGGCTGTGATGTCTGTTTCGGGCGAGCTCTTATGCAGCTTTGAGTTACTCAAGCCTCTAGACTCTGCAGCGTTGAAGCAGCAGATGAAGAAAGGCAGGGGCAAGAGAGCATCGTTGATGTACCAGAGTCCGGTGAGTTGAACTCCAGTTTCAGAATTCACCACATCTGATAAGTACTGATTAAATTCGCCGGAAATTACAGCCTGCAAGCATGGCCGCCCAAAGCTTTTAAGCTTGAGGATCGGGTTTCCCATTTTTTCCCATTTTTTGTTCGGCGGCTGGACTCTGACTGTAACATGCCACAATTCACCTAAGTTTCCGAGACGAGAGAAGAGGTCCTTTACGAATTTACATGATTTTCTGGGGATGCGGGAGACGGTTTATGAGGATGGGTGGGAAAAGTAAAGCGTGCTAGCAAACCGGTGGAAGCGAATTTGCGTTTTCATTCTTACTCTTTTCTTTTTCTCTTAGCTATTTTTTTTTTCCTTTTAAGTGATATTGTCGGCGGCGGGCAGAAATCAGGTGACCCTGTTGTGTGTCAATACAGGAAACAGACAAAAATACGTACGATATGTGTTTCGAGGATGGGCCAGGTTGGATGCAATAGGAGGAACACGAGGAGTCGCCTCCTTTGTTTCTTTTTTTTTTTATCCCGCCGTCTGGATTTTTTTCTTTATCTCTTCCCCTTCTCTTTCGATATTCATATTCACTGATATTCATACTCATATTCTCATCTGGGCTCTGGCTTCTGGTGTTGGTTCCTTTCTTGTCTTGTTGCCATTTCTTAATCTATGGGAGGTCTTTTTTTTCCCCTTTGCCCGTTCTTGATTACACATGATAAGTTGCTGCTTTCGGCTCCAAAGTTTTCTTTATTCCACTGGGGAGATGGATGGGTTGCATTATGTTTACTCTTTTCCCTCCCTTTTTTTCCCTTCCCGCCTAACCTGGCTTATTCGGACGGGTGTTGGAGGAGGAAGAGGAGGAGACAGGGGGGCCAAATTGCCCCTAGTCTGTTTTACTCTACTTTTGCTTTACTGGTTACAAATGGGGGGGGGTGGTTGTTCTGGATTGATGAGTGAATGGATGTATATGTTTTTTTCTTTCATTTTTTTCATTTTTGTAGGTATAACCTAACTAGTTACAATAACTATCATACGATACGATAAAAATTTGATGATTTTTTTTCTTTTTCTTCCTCTCTTTTTTTTCTTGGGGGCGAAGCCCTTTGAGGTTGTTCTCTACTCCAGTCATGGGGTGTCACTCGGTCGTTTGGACCCATCAACCGGACGGCTCGTCGAGGTTGGTATCATAGTGCGCTTTTAGTAGAGGTTTTCACCCAGGTATCAGTCTGTTATTTGAGGTGGTAATTAGTTGAATCGCAGTGTTGCACTGTAAGTGATAGTCTCGTGAGCGTAACGGGAACCGAGTGGATGGGTGGATGGGTGGGGTTGTTGTGGAGGTATAAAATATGTGAGTATGCAGTGTGGTATTATAAGAGGGCATTCCGAGCTGTCTGCGCCGGATTCCGCGATATGATATGAGGGAAGAAAGAAGGAAGGAAGGCAGGAGCCCCGTAGTGTTTTGCTTACGATTGGAGGGGGTGTTTTTTTACTTATGAGGCTATTGTATTGTATGCTGGTTATAAGGTTGGGTACGGATGGATAGATAGACGGATGCGGTGATAGACTAGAGTGGTGAATTTTTGGGTGGCCCGGGTACCGACGATCTACGGTACCAACAGTCTCCTAATTTCTACGATATTGTGCCCCCTGCGCCTGCTATTGGATTTTGTAGGATTTCCTTGGCCTTTGTCTCCCTTCCACTTGTCTTTCTCTCTTCCATTGTGAGGCTCATATGCTCTTCCGTCCCTCTATCCAATCATTCGTTCGCTCACTCAGGAGCAGCCCGCATCGCTGTTGCCAGCCTTTACCTCCAAGGCCAGCCATAACCACATATTACCTCATCAATAAGACCACGAGAGGAGGAGCAGGAAAAAACGAGGCGCCTGCTCTTTTTTTAAAGCTCATTCACTTTTTGTTTTGTAACACAGAAATACAATCTCCCTACATGATGGCCCATGTCATTAGCCGCATGCCGGCATCGCATTACCGTACTGGTACCCAGTCTTAGCGGAAGGAAAGAAAATAATGATGAAAAAAAAAAAGGAAAAAGGCCCTGTTTTTATCGTTTGTTTAGAATTTCTGGAACGCCTTCACGCCCTTACCAGTGCGAGGAAGGACGCGGAGGACGTTAAAGCGAACCTTTGGTAAGCACCTTTAGTCAGCTCCGTAGGGATTGGCAATAGAGAAAGGAGGGAGGGATACAGTTTTCGACAAAGGCCTGCATTGACCAACGGTAACCTGATCACCCTCCTCGACACGGAAAGCTGGAGAAACGTGTGCCGAGATGTTCTTGTGGCGCTTCTCGTAACGCTGGTACTTAGGGATATAGTGCAGGTAGTCGCGGCGGATGACGAGGGTTCTGTGCATCTTCGTTGAGATGACAGTTCCAGTGAGGATACGACCACGGATGGAGACAAGACCGGTGAAGGGGCATTTCTTGTCTGTTTGTCGCCGAAGCAACAAAATCCATTAGCTTCTCTTTTTCCGAGTCCCTCTTTCATACAACTTCCAGGTCTCCGAAATCCGTTCCTTCCCTAATTTCCCGTGGCAAGGAGAACAAACCGATATATGTTCCCTCGATAGCAGTCTTGGGAGTCTTGAAGCCCAATCCAACATCCTTATACCATCTCCTTCCACCCTTTCCTACTCTCCTCTTTGCCGGGCGGGTCTTGCTGGCAAGGAAGATATGCGGCTGCTTCTGAAAAGCACGCTCAGATTGGACTGTCAATTCGGTAGCCATATTGCCGTTGGTTTGCTGAGTTCGTTGTTGTTGACGGGGTGTTGATGATGGGAGATGGGTGGGAAGGTCGGGTGTTGGTTATTTTTATTTTTTCGTCAGCTTGGTGGGTTAATTCACTTTTAGAGGCGACGAAGTTTGACAGTCGCTTGGGTACGGATTGTGTTCTGTGGGTGACTAGGTGGCGCTGGGAGGGTTTTGCCCTTGATTAGATTGATTAGATTAGATGGGCGGATTGATTAGATTGCTTTAGAGTCAAGAGATTTAGCAGATCAGACAACGTCAGCGGTGGTGGTGGATGGATTGTAACTTTGTCTTGTACAGCCGGTGATTACAATAATACCACCGCGAGATGGCTAGCGTAAGTGGTTTCATCTTTATTCTTTTGGAATATTACAGCTAAGCTCTACACAGCACGGTATTTCTAGAAGCGAATACGCTGCCCAGTCTCGAGACGAGCATCGCCGAGAGAAAGAGCTTAAAAAGATCGAGGAATACAACCAACTTGCAGGCACCGTTCAAGAGCAGGTATTTGCCATCCCCTAGGCAACTGGGGAAAAGCTGACCGATAATAGAGGCTAGCAAGAAGGTATACTCTGGATGCGCTTGAGGGAACCACTCGTCTATTGAGGCTCAATCCGGAGTACTACACCATATGGAACTACCGGCGTGAGATACTTCAACAGACGCTTTTGGTGAAACTCCCATCTCCTGAGATCGCCCTTTCTTCTAATTCAGCTTCCACTCGAACTTATCCCGAGGTTGATGGGGTGGATCAGGACCCGGAGGAAGTTGCAAGGTCTTTGCGTGCAGCCTATGATTCTAAAGCCACCCTCCACTTAAAGGAGGAACTCACCTTCTTACTACCATTACTCTCCTCATTCCCGAAATGCTACTGGATTTGGAATCACCGTCGGTGGGCCCTCCAACGTGCAACAGAAATTCTACCCGCCGACAAGGCGGATATCTTTTGGCAAGAAGAGTTGGGCCTTGTGGGTCTCATGCTGCGTAGGGATGTTAGGAATTTTCACGGATGGATGTACCGGCGGTCCGTCATTTCCAGCATTGAGTCGTCTAGGTGGAAAAATGTTTCTGGCGATGGGGTTGAAAACACTTCACCGAGGAATACATCGCTTGTAGAACAGGAGTTTGCATATACAACCAAGATGGTTCAAGGGATTGGCGGCATGAGTAATTATTCAGCATGGCATAACAGAAGCAAACTTATACCAAGATTACTGTCTGAGAGGAAATATGGAATACAGGAGAGGATGGATTTTCTAGAAGATGGTCTCTTTTCACCCCTCGTTCTCACTAGAAAAAACGCTAATAAACAATGATAGAACTAGAATTGCTAAAACGCAACATTTCCACGAACCCCCACGATCAATCGCTTTGGTTCTATCACTATTGGTTAATATACTCCAATACTATCACCCCGGATCGCGGCGCACCAGACGCTATCTCACCTTTTATGTCCCGCGGAACTAAATTGCTCATGCTAGCTGCCGAGATAGATACTCTTCAGGATCTACTCGAAGCCCATGCAGAGTGCAAGTATATTCTCAAAGCTCTAGTCGAGTACGTAGGCCTATTGCAGCGAGTTAGGAAGGACCCGAAAGGCCCAGAAGACGATGAGGAGGATGAAGAAGAGTGGACTGAAGATGACGAGAAAAAGAAGAGAGAGGATATGAGGGCATGGTTAGCGAGGTTAATTTCGATTGACTCAATGAGGAAAGGAAGGTATCAGGAAATACTGAGGGGTTTAGAGGATTAGCACTGGGTTCGCTTGCACCGTATGCCGCAGGGTGGGAATTTAAGGAGGGGCAGTGGTTGGATGCTGTTCTAGAGCTTTATTGGGTAACCCTAGGAATTCCAGGTCTCTCTGCCTATAAATGGTTCCGGCCGTGAAGTTTCCGGAGATACGATTTATGAGAGGTACTGTGGCTTCGTGGAGACTTATGCTGGGAAATTCGTGGGTTAATCGAGTGACTCTTTATGATGCGTGTCCAAACCTTTCTGGTGTCAGATACCGCGCAGAGTAAGAGCAAAGAGATTGCTCTACGTGGAAGTTTTTGCACCTGTTATAAATACACTATTTTTTTTGTGCAATCTCCGCACGTTTGGGTTTTGAAACCAATACTGGTACAGACCAGCCGTGCGGGACACCTGACGCTAGAAACTGAATCGGGCGGTGCCAAGAGATCTTTCAAGATTAGATGGTTTAAACTATGATAAGTCGCGACGCAAGATGCAACCAAGAAACTGCAGATCATAACAAAGCGCCACAACCAAAACATTCGCGACTTGTTCTTGCCCAAGAATATTTCCACTTTCACTTGAGGCCCTTCCCCCGCCCACAACACTACTAACAAAGGAGCAAGACTTTCACTCACTGAGAAGGAAATCAGCTCAACCACCTTTCTCCTTTATACATAGCTCTACATAATGTCTTCGGATCAGCAACCGCCGCCAAAACCGCGGCGTTCTCGAAAGTCGATTGCTGTGATGCCGACCAGCTCTATTGCTCAAGTGAGTAAAGAAAACTCGTCATCCATAGAATCAACGGCGGCAAAACCCACTCGGAAATCTCGATCGAAATCATTAGGACCGGGTGGGCTCGATGCGCTAAATAGTGAATCTAATGGTCGAGGGTTGAAAGATGCGAACGGTAATGGGAGGAGAGTATCTTCGGTTTGTAACCATAAGTTCCCCCTATTATGTATTCTTAACGGACTGACTAGAGGAACCACTTTTTGTGATTTAGATTGTACCGCAGACCCAAGTAAAATCTATTCTGAAACCTACATTACCGCTTTCGCCAATCCAGGCGATCCCGGCGCATAGGTCTCGAGGGGGCAATAAGCAATCATCGCTTTCTCAATCGTCACTGCAGTCATCCTCTGCAAGCACTTTACTGAATTTCCAGCCGCCACCCTTTCCTTCTAATGCAGTACCCACCACAGTTCCTGTACGCACTGAAGAGGAGCAGCAGAAACGAGCAGAGATTTTAGCTGCGAGAGCTGCACGTCGGCAGTCTCTTGGTAACCGCCGGGTCTCCTTTGCGCCAGAGGCTACTCTTCATACTTGGGATGTTGTAGAGTACTACCGCGGTGACGATGGGTCGTCAACACCTAGCTCTACCGGGGGTAGCAAAGCATCTACACCTGCTACTGCGTCTACGAACCGAACAGGTGGTTTTGGTGGTGTTCAGGCGACGCCCACCCCATCTGCGGCCCCAGATCCAAGGCTTCCAGAAACCCCCCCGAGCGTGCACAATAAAGGAAATAATCTCTCAGCTCCAACGCCACCTATGAACTTTAATAATCCTGACGATGACTTTTCTTCCCCTTTCTCATCAGGAACTGAAGGTGCTCAGAGTCCCTTTGCTGGAATGCCCGAAGGGGGGGACAGTAGTGACGACGATAGCTTGGGCGATTTCGGCGATGATACCGCTGGCGGACGGACATTCGTTTCGGTGGCGGGTGACACTACTGCAGGGGATATGAGTGTGGATATGGAAATTGCGGATGACGAAGTCACCGGAGCTTTTAAGGCTTTTGGCAAACGCACTGCGTGGAAGCTGGAAGGGGCTACGGAAACCGACGAGCAGCAAGATTATTCAGAAAAGGATGACGAGACGGGGAATCTTGGTGAGGATATGACTATGGAAACGACTCGACCAGTTGGTGGGCTTTTGCCATCTGTTCCTCAACTTGCGGCTACCCGGTCAGGATCTGACGGCGATGACGGTGAGATGACCATGGATATGACTAGGCCTGTGGGCGGCCTTCTCGCTTCTCCCGACGAGCTTGTAGCAACTACCGCCGAGGAGGATATGACTGCGGATATGGACATCACGCGCCCCATCGGCGGTATCCTGGGGAATGCTGCAAAGGCCCTGGAGAGAGCTAAGCGCAGGTCTCTTGGACTGCAGCCCCAACCCTTAGTCCAATACGATGATGGAGCTGGGGAGGATGAGGATATGGAAATGGAAATGACACGACCTGTTGGTGGCGCACTTTCTAGCGGCCCTTCCAAGAAAACATCCACTTTCGAAACCGAAGACCAGGCCATGGATATGGATATGGATATTACTCGACCTGTCGGCGGTATACTTTCAAGTGCTGCAGTCAACGGATCGCCTGAATTTGCAGACGAAGACCAGACTATGGATATGGATGTTACTCGGCCAATTGGTGGGATCTTATCCAAGGCTTCTGCACAAACACCACCAGCCGTCGATATGGGAGACCAGACGATGGATATTACTCGGCCATTGGGCGGTATAATATCTGCCCCTCAACCACGTGCCCCCTCCCCAACCTCATCTGATGTCGAAGAGAATGAGGAGATGACCATGGAGTTTACGAATGTCCTTGGAGGCATTATTAGGACCAACAGGCCTAACGGCATCGATGAGAATGTGGAACCACGAAGAGGAGGTCTGTTAGGTGGAGATGAATGGAATAAGGATCAGGAGCGACTTATTAGTCTTGCAGAAGAAGACGAAGGGGAGTCGGCTATGGACATGACTGTTGCAATTGGCGGAATCTTACCTTCCGCTGCAGAGGTGAACGAGCAGGCAGTAAAGGAGTCTGCTTCGCTTTATCCCAAGCTTCCGGCTCTACAAGGGACTCAAGGTGCAGATGACACGGGGGAGGGAGATGGGGATCTCAATATGGAGGATGTTACTGCGGATATCACTACCACTATCAAAAGCGTTGTGCCAAGTTATAGACCCTCGCCAGCCTCCAAGAGCAAGCCAAGTACACCTCAACCAACGGCAAAGGAAGCAGTACTAACACCCGTTGCGCAGTCGATTGTTGGGCTACGGGAAGAGGTGGAAACTGCTACGGATCAGGGAAGCCCGACCCCAGCAAAGAGGAGAACTAGTAAGAGGTTGAGCGCTGTATCTGCTACGGGAAGTGAGAAAAGAATCACCAGAAGGACTAGCGCTGCCACTCGCAAGTCCACGGAGAGCGCGCATTCCCAGTCTCCGGTCCCTGCCCCTGTGCCAACTGTCACACAACCGGGAACTCCACAACTAAAACAGGAAACTACTAAAGCCACTCCCAGAGCCACCCCAAGATCTACTCCCGTTACAAAGGTTGCCCCAACTGCAAGAGCTCCTTCAGTTACAAGGTCTACTCCTGTTAGAGAGCCCATACTACTCACAACGGAAAAGCGCAAGGAAGACTTCATCTTTGCAACCCCTCAGAAGAAGCTATCAACTCCTCAGCCGTGTACACCTCCCGAGCAGCTCACCCCAGCAGTGCCGGCAACCAAGCCAAAGACCCCGAGCAAGAAGGCCCCAATAATTGAAACCCCGCTGCGTGCGGGCGGTATCAATGAGGGCTACTCGATGAGTGCTAAGAAGAGAATTGGCTTCCCAACTTCACCTTCGCCGATGAAACAGAAAACTCCAGCTAAGCATGCTACGCCAACGGCATTCGGTTCCCCCATGGTTACTAAAGGAGTGGGTATCGACAAGCCTGGCTTGGGATCTCCGCGTATTGCAGCGAAGCTTTCTGGGCGAAGGTCTATTGAAGAGGAAATGCCCTCGTTCTCTCCGATTACGGTGCCCCGGGATTTGATCAGAGCTTCTCGAGAAGACGATTTAGCCGATGCGGAGGAGGAGCGTAGAGAGAAAGAGAGGGAGGCGGAGAGAAGGAAGAGTCTTGACCTGAGAAGCAGGATCGACATGTTGACACCAAGGAAGGCCTCTCGTAAGAGTCTAGCTTACGGTGCATTGTTGGCAGGCGCGGGCAAAAGGGAGAGGAGTGATGAGGCATCGACAGTACTGGGAGGTGGAAAACGAAGGAAGAGTATGGATGGGCCTATTACTCTTGATGATAACTATGGTTCTGCAACCCCACAGGCAAAAACTCCGAGGATTGAACGCCCTACCTTGCCTACCCCCGGCTCTGGCCGAAGGCAGACTCCAAGAAAGCGGGCAGTTGTTATTGCTCCTGAAACCCCGGTTATCGTCGAGCCTGCTAACCCTGCACCCGCCCAATCGGAAGAGCAGTCTCCAGAGGAAGAGATGCCAGATCAGGCATTTGGAGAAGGGGGAGAAGAACCAAGGATCAGTCTTCAAGAGTTCCTAAATATGACTAGCATCACTTTCCTCGACGGCCTCACTACAACCAAGCGTCGTCAAACCGGATTCCCAGGCCTTAAGAAGGGTCGACGAAGCATGGACGATGAAGCCGAAGCTAGTCTAGCAGACTGCGTTATCGCTGGTGCTTGCACCGTCCCCATGCTCGACCTCTTTCAGCATTCTTGCCGTGAGCTAAAAAAGTACATCCGCGAGGGGCGCGAGGTCGTTAGGACAATCGAAGACGACACGCTGGAGGAAAACCCCCTACTCTTCCGAGAATACATGGAGGCTCCACCTGACATCAAACTTATCATGGACACCCAATTCAAGAACGTCAAAACTCATGCGCGATTCCTGGCGAAGGGGATCTGGTACGAGTGGCGGATGAAGCTCCTCGAGGGCGTTCGTGCAGCGCTAGAGGATAACCTTAAGGGTCTCAAAGACGACGAAACACTGCTCTCAGAAGCCCTTGCCGCCGGCCAGAAACTCCTCCCAGAAATAATCTCCCGTTTCGAGACTGCGAAGTCGAAACTGGACTCTATGCGCGAGATGGAGCGCAGAATAGAGGCAGACGATAAAGCACAGCTTACAATCGCTAGGGAGAGCCTCCAATCCGTGCAATCTAGGATCGAGCAAACAAAGGCTGAACTTGCCCAGCGAAAGAGAGACCTCGAAAAACTCGATGCTCAGCTTTCAGAGCGCGAACTCCGCAAGCAAACGCTCCAATCCTGCATCGAAGAAGCTGAGCGTGTGAAAGAGATGAACAGAGGCTGGTCAGAGGAGGAGGTCAGCACCTGGAAGTCAAAAGTTACTGCATTGGAGCAAAAGCACGGATGGAGCATAATCTCGGCGGTGGATGGGACGGTGGAACTACTATTCTTGAAGCAGCTTCGCATACTCTGGGATTCGCGCGCTCGCGTAGTTACGGGGGTGAAGTATGTCCTACCGGCTATTTCTAAACCTTCGGATCCGATCCCGCTTGGCGATGTAGAGACTACGTTTTTTATCGCGGCGCTAGGAAGGAGATTGTCTGGGGTGGGGAACTTAAAGGCAGCTGTGGGGATTGCGGATGAGTACTGGCGGAACGCGCTTACTGTTACGGAGCGAATCAGGCAGGTCCGCCGGTTGCACCCTACAGATGTTATCCCTGCCGAGGATCATGGCGAGGGACTAGTCGTCAAGGTCAATGTTCTCATTCCCGAAATACGTTCGAAGATTCGGATTGTGTTGTCGTTGGACGGTGATCTTGAAGTCTCCGGCGGGGCGAAAGTTGTTTATGGAGGTGTGAATGAGGGCGTTGTCAATGGGTTTGTGGAGAGTGGGGTCAAGACTGGCGCTTGGAGGGGGGTTGTGGAGGAGGTTGTTGGGAGGTGTCTTGATGGAAGGAGGAAGGGGGGTGTGGGGGTTCCTACTAAGCAGTAGAGTGCTTGAGTACTTGTACTAGTGTCATATGCAAATTAAAAATTTAATATTCTTAACATCATGTCTCATTCACGCGCCCATGACACCCAACCCATCCACACCCACACCCACACCCGCGCACACAATTCAATCGGTCAGTTCGGGTTGGAACCACGGTACGAAACGATTTACCGGCAAAATTTTAGTTTTCTTTCTTTTTTCTTCTTTCCCGTAATCGGCTAGGGTATCGCAATGTCCCATTCACCGCCATCAATTCTAAATTTTTTCAATCTGCGCCGGAGAAAAACAATGACTACCGACACAGTATCGCCAGTCCTTCAAGAGTTCATCAACAAGACGATGCGCATCACCACAACCGATACAAGGGTTTTTGTGGGCGAGCTGAAGTGCACTGATAAAGTACCGTAACTTGTTCCCCTCCACCCCACCGACACCAACATCATCATCACCATCATTATCTTCATCATCGTCACCATCAAACACTATCACTATCACGACCTAGCAAAGAGATCCATTCTTCGTTTTCAACGTATCGGGGACGTTAAACTGATAGAGGGCTCAGGATAAGAACCTCATACTCGCGCAAACACATGAGTATCGATATCCGACCGGGAATGGGCTACGAGCGGAGGTGGAGAGTGGAGAGGGGGTGGTCGAGGAGGGGAAGGTGAAATTGACTCTTAAGAGCCGCTACATTGGATTGATAGTTGTGCCGGGGGAGTTCATAGTCAAAATCGAGGTTGAGGAAGGGCAGGGGACCATGGGGAGTGATAGGGGTAGTATGACGGTTAGCGTTGATCAGGAGAGTTGATGCTGGTGCAGGTACTGTGGGTAGAGAGGTTAGCGGTGATAAAATGCTTGCGGCCATGGGGCAGGAGATTTGCAGAGCTTTTATATCTTACGGGTGATCTCTATGATCTCTCGGTGTCAATGCAAATCCTCGGAAGGAGGATTAAGCCTGACCCAATGTATCACACAGTGTCGCTGCTATGATTATTTCTCGACACTCAGTGTAGTATCTGTACATATTATACCAGCAATGAAGAACACTGTACAGCACGCCGTGATCGGCTGGACTGAGAGTCGAACTGTCTCGGAGTTCGCTCCAGTGAAGAAAGTAAAAATTCATCCAAAGCCCCGCTCGAGCCTCAAATTTCTCCCCAAGATTCCCAACAGATAAGTTAAGAAACATATTTCTCTCCCCCTCGAACATCTTTCACCATCAACATTGACGACATGATTTCATCTAACTAGCATTTCATTGCTAGGGCTCAAGACTCCCAGTTCTGTACTGGTAGGTGCATATCGGGCAATTATCCCCATCTCCTTAGGTCCTTATGACGGGAGTGAGACGTTTGCAGGGAGAAAGGTTCGCCCGATGCATCACTCTGTTTCTCCGGTACTGTACCGAATCTCCCCCAGGTTTCATTCACACACACTCACTCACTTTTTGAACGAAATTTCGTGACATCATCGCCACGACGGGGGGTGGCCTGCGTCATTCCTGACTGGGTATGTAGGATGTAGGAGGGAGAGAAACGAACTTCCTTCTCCATATTCCAACCACTCTCCTCCCCCTTCTTCATTCTCCCATTGCTCGCATAACCAATACATATTAGCAGTTTACTCCCTTTCATCTACTCGAGTATCCTTCCTCCTGTCTATTCCTCTCCCACTATCGTTTGGTTATACTTGTACCTCAGCGCTTTATGCGTTAACCCCCTCCTCCGATAATACCGTATTGAACCTTGTTCCCGTTAAATTAACTCACCCCCGCGCTTCGCATCTCCGCACCCCCTATATCTGTTAATCAACCGTCTCGCTTCTCTATCATCATCATCATCATCCTCCATCCTCTTCCGATTCCTGTGAAGACGGGCATCAACTGTATTAGCCATGCATCGAACTTATTCAATGCGCCAGTCGCGCGCACCAACTCAATCACAGATTGAGAAACCACCTCCACCCCCTAGTAGCACCAAGGTTGGAAGGCTGTTTGGCGGGGGAAGTTTTGGTTGGTCTCTCCTCGCCTCTCCTGCTATACCCCATGCCAACAACCATGTGCACTTTTTGGGCTTTCTAGTTATTTCGTCTGATGCTCTTTTGTTACTGCTTTGCCGGTCTGTTTGACATGCGGTAGCGGGAGAGCTCGCGGAATGATCGAAAGTCGCTAACAGGATGCTGATTGGAGGTGCTGCAGGTCATAACCTTCGTAAATCTATGGCCGGTGCATAGTACGTTTACCCCCTCTCTGGCTTTGTGGTTCTGCTGGACTAACCGGTTACTCTTACCACTATAGCGGACCGGAATTGGCAAAAAAGCTCTCGCAACTTGTGAAGATGGAAAAGAATCTTATGAGGTCTATGGAGCTCGTTGGCCGCGAGCGCCGTGAAGTCGCTCGGCAACTTTCTATTTGGGGGGAGGAATGTGATGAGGACGTTTCGGATATCACTGACAAGTTGGGCGTGCTCACGTTCGAGATTGGAGAGCTTGAGGATCTGTTCATTGATCGCTATGATCAATATAGGGTTACTATCAAGAGTATCAGGAATATTGAAGCTAGCGTGCAGCCTAGCCGAGATCGTAAGTGCTTGTGGCATACGGTTAGGACCCGGAAATGCACTAATTGAATTGGAGTTTGATAGGCAAACAGAAGATCACGGATCAAATTGCTCAATTGAAATACAAGGATCCGAATTCTCCCAAGATCGTTGTCCTTGAACAGGAATTGGTTCGTGCGGAGGCCGAGTCACTTGTTGCTGAGGCTCAGCTGTCAAATATCACTCGCGAGAAGATTAAGTCTGCGTTCACTTATCAGTTTGATGCGCTCCGCGAACACTCGGAGAAATTGGCACTGATCGCGGGCTACGGAAAACATTTATTGGAACTTATCGATGATACGCCAGTTACTCCCGGCGAAACCCGAGAAGCTTATGATGGCTACGAAGCGAGCAAAGGGTACGTTTATATGGGTTCACATTATGGGACCGTAGGTTATGCTAATGCCTTAGTAGGATCATTCAAGATTGTGAGGATGCCCTTACCAACTGGGTCGAATCAAAGGCGGCTGTTAAACCACGTTTGTCTGTACGTGGTTCTCGCCAACGTCGTACTCACGGCCGTGGAACTCGTAGTGGAAGCTCCGGTGAGCCAGTCTCTTTGACCGACCAAGATAGACCGATGCGTGGTTCGGGCGTATGGGTTCCTGCAGATGAACATGAACGCCACCGCGCCCAGGGAGCCCCGGCCCTTGATCGTGCCGATGACGATGACCAGTATGAAGACATTACGGATGATGAAGTGGATCGCGGGCATCGGCGCGGGAGCCAAAGGCATGAACACGACCACGAACACGGCCATGACGCTGACAGGCGCCAATCCTCCCGCAGCCGTGATAGCAAGAACATCGATGGCGCTAACGGTGATGCCCACTCCCACGGCCGTGAGGAAGAAGGTGGCGCGGCCCTTCAGGATTGACAGACGTCGACTGGAGGCGTCGGGAAGGAGACGACGTTCGGGGATATGGACACGGTGACGACGGCAGCGATGACACAACCGACAGCTTTTCCTACAGGATATAATAACGACATTCATAATACTACATCTTCCATTCTTACGCCCGGTAATTCTCCTCCAGGAACCTACCCTACTGAGCCCACAACTAGCACAACTACCACCCCAGGTGACTACCAGAACTGCAAGCCAACCGCATCAACAACAGCCCCTACAATATCCGACCCACTAGTATTACGCTCCCCCCAACCCCTGCTCGCAACACCACCAACCCCCCCGCAAAAGAACAACAGCCAGAGCAAGAACAGAGAAGACCAGTTGGCTATGCGGACAACCATGCGAGACGATCCCCAATACCAAGAACAGAAAGAAGATAGCAGCAGAGTGCTTCGGGCAGAGTGAGAGAGCGAGACTTGAGGTCTACTCTTGATGAATGGTACGATGGGTGGTGCTGGGGGATATTGTGAGAGAGGGGGAAGGCAGAAACTTGGCATTTGGGGTGCGGCCAGATTAATGGGGTATTTTTAATTTTTATTCCCTTGCTCCCTTGTTTGATTGCTATGAGTTATGTTTGCTCGCTTTTTGCTTAATTAATTGCCTGATGAGGGCCTCGGGGGCGGGGGTGAATGGCTGGGGGCGATAAAGCGGGTGTGAGAATGTATGTTTCGACGCTCTCTTTTTTTTTTTTCCTCCTTCTTTTAGCGCGAACACGATATGTCCTCGGTAATGAAATGTATAACTCTAGTCTTGTCCTAAAGTACACACACTCTCTCTATCACGTTTTGACATGATGATTGGAAGCGAGTGATAGAATATGACCACGTTTTCACCTACCATTCCACACTTGTACCAGCACCACAATACCGGATATCCAGCTTTTTGTAAATCTACAGGGCGGAGATGGAAAAGATTCTTTTAACCACTCGAGTAATTCAATCCGGTTCAGCTCAATTTAGCAACTACACAACCCAACACACTGACATCACCTAGCTCGAAATAATATACTGTAGTTGAGTAAAAATGTTCAAACAAAGAAGAGAGGAAAGGAAAGGAAAGAAGAAAACATTTCAAGATATATAGGACCACCCACACTATCCGCTCACCCGCTCACCCATCAGTATAGTATAGCGATAGTCAGCAGGCTAACCATATAGAAATACATGGCTCAGACATGCTATATAAAGCTACAAGAATAATGGTAATAATAATACAGCCGATGCACACCCTGAAAAACAACGTGGGTAGGTGAAGGGGATCACTAGGATAGTGAAGCGAAAAGACCGAGAAAGGAGAGAAGCGAGAGGGGGGAGAAGAGATGAATTAAGGAAAGAAAGATAACTACACCCACAGACAAGAAGAACCCCCACAAACAAGACGAACCTGGCCATTAAAACAATCAACGAAAAACTGAAAAAGCTAAAAATAAATATAAAAAAAAACTAAAAGGAAATTGATCAAGATATGGTAGCCAGTTAGATGGTCGATCCGTTACAAATCAGCTTTTATGGTAGCAGCGGTGGTGGGTAGTAGTAGCAGTGGGGGTATTGGAACTTTCACCAAATCCCCAGATCCGGATTCCCGTGGTGATGGTGATGATGGAAATGGTCATGATGAAGCACATACTCCACCTCCTCATCATAATCGTCATCCTCATCCAACTCCTCCTCGTCCTCGTCCAGATCCGCTTCGTCATCAATGTCAAATTCTCCGGGCCACCCAAACTGCGGATAGCCAATTCCGAAAATCCCATCATCATCACCATCGCTGTCATAACTAAGCTGGCTGCACTCCTGACACCAGTGCGTATCCTCGTAATCGTCGAGCTCCGGGTCTCCTCCATCGGGGCTCTGTTTGGGGTCTGCATCGATGGAGGGTTCTGGAATGCTTCCGCCTGGGGACTGCATTATCCACCTTTGCCACTCGCGGACTTGGGACTGGCGGAGGTGGTGTTCGTGCGCTATCTTTCCTTCCGAGAGGTACTTTAATGAGAGGGTGACCAGGACTGGTTTGTTTGTCGAGCGAAGGTGGCGGAAGATGTCTATCCAGGGCTCCGGGTGGGATTCTTTTGGGTCTTGGTTGGTGAAAACGTTGGCATGCATGAGCATTGAGACGCGGTTGTGGTCGATAATGTCGCATTTGTGTAAAAATATTTGGGAAAGCGTCTTTTTGTGGATTGTTAAAAAGGTTTTGAAGAGCTCACGGGGGATGAAGGCGTGCTGGAGGAAGAGCTTAGTGAGGTGTTTCCAGTGGTGAACCGTTGGAGTTTTGGTTGGCCCCGAGATTATGGGAGTGAAATGCACTAGAGAATTTAGCCTAGGGTAGGCGATGGTGCTGAGAGCCAGATGTCTAAGGTCTCCGGAAGCACGAAGCAGCCGACCGACGGGGTAGAGCCAGCTTGGAGTCGTGCCATCGTGAAGGGACTGCGCCATTGTCATGGAGAAGTTGGCTTCTCGGATGGCTCTCATCCCGACCGATATCTTGTCGAGAAAGTCGCCGGAAAGAAACAGGCAGTCTGCAATTAGACCCTGTATGGAAATAGAGGTGATAGGTTTTAACCCGGCCGTGGACTCCGCACGAAGAGCAAGGCCGTTGAGGAAGGCGCGAAATACGAGTGGCCCCCAATTGCTACTGCCGCTATGACTGCTCGTAATGTTCAAGTTGGGCAGTATGTCAGAGAGCGTTTGGGCAGGGTGAACGGTGATGCCAACAGCTTGGAGATTCGGGAAAGACTGGGAGAGAAGCTGCACATGAACCTTTTCAATATCCCCCGAAATTTGAAAATTCAGGATTCGGGTAAGGTAAGAGATTTGTTGACGGCATGTTTCGGTGTGCGCTGACATAGCTTCTGCGTACAATTCTTTAGGTAGGGAAATAACCTTCAAGTAGTCTTTCATCGTGGAGGCTATTACTCTGTCATTATGCGTGTCCAGTGAGATTGGGGTGGGGATGAAGTACGTGCAATGATACGAGGCTCGCCGAAGTGGAAAAGATAGGATTTCAGCAAAGGAGCAAGATCTGCGCGTCTGGAAATGCTGGATAGGCGATCTAGGGTGCATTCATTGTCGGTGATGCAAAGACTGGCAAATGCGTGTGGTGCAATAATATCACTGAAGGTACGACAGACAAGACGCAATCTCAAGTAAGGTTCCTTGGTCGTTGAACCGAAGGGGGTGCTAGTAGCGCCATGATTCTCTGGCTTGAGGATGTTGTGAAGAATC
>QOVD01000392.1:0-60119 GCA_003521225.1 Tuber microsphaerosporum | reverse complement strand
AAGGGTAAGGGTACACCCCACTTCTGTGAGGGGAGAGGAGGAGGAGGGTTTGTTTATTTTTTTAGAGGGGCTGTTTGGTTCTTCTGGGTACGTATTATATCGTATTGTAGGCATCGATGTCATGGGAAGTTATCGGTGAAGTTGGAGTGAAGTGGGCTGTGGTAGGTATCTCGTAGTATACCTAGGTTGCTCTCTGCTGATAGGGGAGGGGAGGCTCTACTATAGGCTCGGTAAGCAGGTAGGTCTACTGATGGCCGGAATTTGTACTCGAATATCGCACGGTAGACTATCTACGGTATCTGGGACAAAAATAGGGAATCAATAGCCTGTCCTCTCGTGCCAGAACTCAAAGGTTGGAAGTGTGTAAGCCCCCTTGCCACAGAGTGGCTTGCATACAAACATTGGATCTATAATATCGAGATTCTAGGCTTCAAAACAGTCTCGTTGGTTGCCCCTAGCCAATCGAAGAAATCGGGGAAAAAGTGGTTACATACAATACCGGTATCTCTATATCCATCTACGATACGGGTACGGCGACAAATGTCATCGTCACACTAAAAATGGCTATTTTTACAGCTATGTAGCAACACCGTTTTGACCTCCACTAATTATCTATCACATCAAGGAATTAGGAGCTGGTCCAATGTCCAAATTTCAGCTGGATAAGACCTATTTTGGCGGGCCCGGGAAAATCTGGATTCTCAAAATATGTATCATAAGTTACCCTTTTCCATGGGGCCATAACAAACAAATCCTAAGGCCTGGCACAAACTGTTCGACACCTTGGGCTTCTCTTGCTTGCATAAGGACCAATTCACAATTAATCTTGACCGAGGAAGACATTTGCTAAATCTCTGAGCTCCTGGCTGCTAGTAGGTGAATTTTTGTAATTATCAGCAACGAGGCTCTTGAAGTGCTGTTTACAAGTCCCCAGCATGCTCGGCCCATTCATGCTGGGGACCTGTAGTCGAAGTTGGATTTTGTTTATATTTGGTGTGTTCTTGCCGGTACGATGCTTCACCTGACCGACGATGGCTTGCCGTATATATGTCTAAGAAGTATGCCAATCAATCTACCAAAAGCCCGAGAAACAAACAAAAAAGAGTCGATACAATCCGATATGGATCCCACCCATAATCACTACATTCGACAATTCCATCTCTACGAGCCCCACCCCCACCTATGTATAGTACCTCACCGTCCAAAAACACGCGCATTATCATACCTTCACTTTTCGACACACTACCATTACCAATACCTTCCTTCCTTTCTTCCTTCGGACACACCGTAAGTAAGTAAATATCATATCTAAGCGAAAAAATTTACGCGGGATTTCTACCTCTTTTTACTTGAATTTGAATTTCCTTCCTTTCAGATTACTCTTTTGTCATTGTCATTGCCATCCATCTAATGTGTACTACAATATGTTGTGTGCTGCCGGGTATGATACCGGTGTGATATAGGTTGATCTACCTACCTACCGTATATATATATCGTTTCATCTGGTTTTCCCGTCCTCCCGTCCCGTACCCGTATCGTACCGTACCGTCCATCCATCCGCCCCCCGCAGGAACAGGCGAAAAAACAAAACAAAAAAAACACTCAGTTAGACAAAGTTACTTGCTTTTCACTAGTTTACTTCAACTTGACTTGACTCGGCGATTGACGAGGGTGGGGGTAGGAGGGAGTGAGGGAAGGAGGGGTTTCTTTCTTCCTTTTTACTGTACTGTACTTGCTGAAAGCTGCATTGATGGGGAGGGGGGGTTTTTTTTTTGTTTGTTTAGTGTTACGTACTGTGCCTATTGATTGCCCGCCACTTCTGGCCCATTCTGGTATTATGTCACTCATCCATTCATCATCCTAGGTCAGCCCGGCCCAGTTCTTTGGTCGTTTCATCATGCATGATGGGTGGATAGATACGATTTGATACTGTAGACTGATTGGGGGTGTGGGAGGCTTCTCACCGAAGTAACGGTCTGGAAAAGGTCTGCGGTCTGAAACTTGAGCGGGATTTAAGTTAATCCTGTCGTGTGCGAGGTCTACAGTATTTCTCCTACGTTGCTTGCTTTATTGTCACTCTTATTAGTACGGGGGCGCGAAAACTCGACCGAAAGCTGCCTGACACCGAGTGGAATAAGGAAATGAGTACATAAATTTTTTTCCAGGAAAACATTACGAAAAAGTGGATGCTTGGAAGAGGGAAGGGAAAAGTAACTGCAACTGTTGGACAAAAAATATCGCAACAGCAAGAGCTGTTACACGTCTTTACTTGGCACCGTGGACTAATCCTTCAAAGTAACTCCTAATATCAATCCCTCCCGCTCCCGTGCCACTGGCACCGACCAACCCTGCCGCAGCATCTGCCACCTTCTTTTCACCAGCCCTTCGAACCACAATCCCCTCCACTCCACCGTCAAGTCTCATCCAGTTTACCCACCAGCCTTTTGTGCTTCGCACACTCCTTTCTCTTTCCGATATATCGCCTGCTGTTTCACTCAGTATTCCCAAGATCAAGGCGTGAACATGAAAAGCGTCTGCTCTGGCCCATCCGGCCCCAGCTCCGGGGTTGACTGGTTCAAGTGTTGGTTCGGGAATGGGCGGGAGGGTGCAATGTATCGTCCTTGTCTTTGGATTGTACAAAATATCATACGGCGGCTTGAGGATTGGGGATAATAAGCCTGGGACCTTGAGGGATAGCTTAAGTTCACCAAGAGGAGAAAATTTCAACATTGGCTCGTAGAGTGGCGCGAGCTGGTGATGTATGGTTCGATAAAATGATGGTGAGGTTAGATGTCGGGTGGAATTTTCAAATATAAAAGCGAGAATAAAAGGATGATTCTGTGCAAAATGTACTTAGTAAGGAGGACGAGGGGGAGTTATGAGGGTAAATGGGGTATACCGCATATATGACAATCCTGAGCTCTTCTAAGCTGGCTTGCTTAATAGTCGATGTCCTACTGTGACTTCTCTCAAGACCTTCATCTAGCGTAGAATCGCCTCGAGCTTGCTTATTCGATTCATTTTTTGTGGTGCTTCTTGAGGCCCAAATAGTTCTGCTTGTAATTCTTCCTCCAGATTCACTCTCGTCCAAATCCTCCACGTCCAAATCACCCATAAAACCAATTACAAATCTAGCTCTATTTGGATTTTCGTCCCTTATCTTACTAGCAGGTCCGTCAGCTTCCTCGACTGCCTGGGGATCCACAACCTTCATTGGTGTAGGTGAGGGTGTGCGGGACAGGGGCGCAGGGGATGAAGTGGTAGAATCTGCGCCTCTGGTCCGAGTATCTTTCCCCGGCGCTGAACCTCCGCTCCATCCAAATGTAAGCAAGTTCAATATTTTGGCATTCGTATTGCTAGGGCTTTGCTTTTTGTTGGATAACTCTTGTGCCGTCTGGGAGGAGGTTTCAGCTGCTCTTCCTTGGGGCCCTCCGTCTTTGGCAGGCTCATCTATGGCCACGCTGGCGGTTGGCCCCGAGGAGGATGACGCGGCTTGCAATTCTGCCCTTGCAGGTCTGGCAGTTGAAGTGTTCGTTTGTGGAGGACTCCCCACGGAGTCACCTTTAGTTGGTGCCTTGGACCTGTTACGTTTTTTTTTTAGTCGAGAACTCGCACTTGATCGAGAAAAAGATTCATCGCCATATTGATAGAGCTCGCTCAAGTAAGTAGCTACATCCTGTGTGGACCGGCTGTCCAGCACCCCCGTACCAGGAAGAATGCATCCATCCTGTGGCATAATGAAAGCTGGCCCTTGCTGGCCTTTTTGCGAAGGGGTCGGTGGAGTTGGAAGCTTGTTTGAGCTGTTCCAAAACCAGAAACCGCTGTGGCCC
The DNA here is from genome assembly GCA_003521225.1 of Tuber microsphaerosporum. NCBI lineage: Eukaryota > Fungi > Ascomycota > Pezizomycetes > Pezizales > Tuberaceae > Tuber > Tuber microsphaerosporum. The sequence continues at coordinate 56,289 of QOVD01000392.1, read as the reverse complement.
TCGCTCCCTTTGGGCTTTTTGTTCTCTTCCGGAGGCTCCCCAAACCTGGAGGCTACTAGGTCCACTAATCCCTTTGATTTCTCTTTATCGGCCCATCCCTTTAAGAAATCTCTTTCTTTACTCCCCATTTCTTTACCTGGCCTCCCGCCAGCCATCTTTATACCTCCACCACCCAGCATTCCTGTTGCCGGAGACGCATGGAGCATCACCTCCCATCTCCCCCATGCCCAACGTAGCCAGAACTTCTCGAGTCGTTTACAGAACGCTGATCTCCCGAGACGACCAAAATTTGTGGCAAAGGAGCCATAATGAAAGTGAAATTGATCGTAAGCTTGTCGGATATCAGCTAGCAAAAGTGCTGGGGGGGAAACTTCTTGAGAAGTATACTTGATTGTAGGAGGGTATGTGGAGGGATTATGGATGACTGTAAGATCAATTTGCTATAGGTTGGTTAGATCGGGTGGCTATGTGTAATAACGGGGTTGAGAAGGGGTTGCGCGGGAAGGGGCGCGGAGAGAAAAGACCAACAGCTAGAATCCACCAACCAGGTTCCTCGATCTCCAGAGTAACTATCCTAGACTTCTCTGTCTCGACAGAACTGAGATTTTGGGTCCTAGAAAAGCCTCTGGCACGCGTAGAAGCCCAAACGTTAGTTGCGAGCAGAGCCCAACGATGGAAGCAGATACCTCAGCTTACCGGGCAAACTCCACAACGCCCTGGGCCAGTCCTATCTGACGCAATCTATCGTTGGCTGTTACGGCATTTCCGCATCGAGAAGTATAGAATACGATCTGATCATGAACAGTTTCGTCTGTCGGGCCAAGCGATGGGTTGTAGATGGCAAGTGAGGATAGGGTGGCGGGGGAGATAGTTGGAACGAGCGACGAGGGAGGAGGAAGGGGAACTGGGGGAGGATTGGGGGGATTCGAGGAAGGGGAGGTCATGGGAGAGGGTAGCGCATTTGGGGGTTTATAGAGGGATTAAGGTAGCGCCCTTGAGCGAGGAAGTATTGGAGGACGGGATTTGAGCTTTGGTATGGTTATTGAGGTGATAATGACTGAAGTTGATACCGGGTGGCTTGTGGTATGACCGCGGCGTTGCACGAGCGGGTTGGTACCTGGTTGGGGTCGTCATTCTAGTAGGCTAGCGCCACATATTAAAGAAATGGCAAGGCGCCAGCATTCTTGTGTCAAATCCATAGGATGTGGCTGAGCGCTTTGCTGTCTCACCATCATAATACTTCAAACCCCAATACCATAGTTTCGACATCGTCAAATATTGTCTTGGGCTGAAAAAGAGGGTCCCGGGCCATAAAAATAAATTCGGGCCTCTAGTGTTGCCGTATACACTTCTGAGTCTATTCACCCTCTTCAACTCGATGCGGCCCCTCCTTAGGTCGCTGGTTTCTTCCGGCGGACACACTCATTATCGTGGCCGTCTGCATTCGTTATTTTCGGGACCCTTCCCTATTTGTTGCCGACAGACTCCGTCTGTTCATTACCGCTCCGTTTCTACAGTGTCTCCTACGCGGGAACCACTAAGGATCCTCTTCTTTGGGTCGGACCATTTCAGCGCAACCTCACTCAAGGCCCTTCACGATGAGCACCTTTCAAATCGCGATCTTATCCGCTCAATAGATGTTCTTACTCATGAAGACAGAAGATCTGGACGTGGAATGAAGACTATAAGAGAGGGTTAGCCAATTGAGTCCTACCGCTCGTTTTAAGTATAGACACTGATTAATTATTGCGGAGGTGATAGTTCCAGTTAAATCTCTGGCCAAGTCTCTTTCTCTCCCTCGTCATGAGGTTTATAATTTTGAGAGCGATTGGAATGTATTTGATCCCTACCAATTTCGTCCTTTGCTTTATGGTTGTTTGGTTTATTCGGTGGGCTTAAGCGTGAAGGCTCACCGTGAAAGAGCTTCCAGGCAATATCTTCGGCGAGAAGATCAACATGTTGATTGCCGTCTCCTTTGGCCTCTTCATACCCGCTCGATTAATCGAAGACGCGAAGTACGGTGGACTAAACGTCCACCCTTCACTGCTTCCTATGTAAGCTCACACTAGAAATTGACCAACTTGCCGGTAGCTGTTTTTAACATAAGTTATCAAGGTACCGCGGTGCGGCTCCAATCTATCATACTCTGCTCGACCAACAACCCATAACCGGCGTTAGTGTCCAGACCCTACACCCGACGAAATTCGATCGCGGGGATATCCTTCTACAGACCAATCCACCAATCAAGGTTCCTCCTAAAACCCGGTATCAAGCCCTCCACGACACACTTGCCATCCATGGAGCGGAATTGCTTGTAGAAACACTCCGTCGAGGGCTATTTGTCCCTCCACTCAATCCAATTAAGAGCAATTACAAATCTTCACTTGCGCCTAAAATAGACCCAGAGATTCATGCAAGGATCGACTGGAGATCGCAGGATGCAGAAGAACTAGAAAGGCGCTGGGGCGTGCTCGATACATTGTGGTGTAAACTTTCTTCCGTCGAAGACCCAGAAATTGAGCGAAGGAAGCGTGCCATATTGTCTGGTGTGGGCGTTTTTAAGCGTCCAGAGGAGGGGACGGAGGAAACAGAGACCCAGCCTGGCACTTTCCAGCACCTGACGGTAAGAAACGGCGAGGATTCATACGAAACCATGGTTGTAAAATGCAAGAAGGGAGGAGGGTGGGTTAGTGTTGGAGGGATCAAAATTGAGGGGAAGAGACTTGTGAATGCGGGAGAGTGGGCAAGGAGTATTCTTGCGCAGAAGGGCAAAGGTAGCAAAATATTTGCTTGAAGCCACCCTTAGAACATATGCGAATGCTCTCCGGTGAGTGGGAACTAGGAAAGGCTTGTTATATACCGTAACTCCCTCTCTACACTCTTAGGCTAGTTTAAATTGGGAACCCCGGGCTCCTGTGCGGCATGCCCAGGTGGGCCGCTCTGGTGATTGCCATCCTTATCAAGAACCTTTGATCACAACAAGTCACTCGATTAATAATATCTGTAGATTCCTTGATTCACACCTTGCTCCCCGGCATTGTATAGCCCTGAACTGAAGCCCATCCCAAGGCCCGTAAGGCCTGCCGAATCAGTGTTCAATGAAAGCCAACCTTCCTTTTCGTTGATAAGTTCTTAGTGTGCCTATTAAACTGCATAGACAATCAATCCCACCAGTCTCCCGATATATGATTGGGGTAACCGGATGGAGCCCTATAGGACCAAGCATCTCCAAGAAACGACCTATAGAGCTGCTTATACGCGTACAATGGATACAGCCCTAGCAACCATCTGTGAGGCTTGGCGGCCCGGTAAGTATGTAGACTGCTAAAAAAGCCGGGTAGGACAGGGCTACGCTTTAAAGCCCACTTGATCCTGGAGTATTGGGTGATGGGAATTTCGGGCAAGGGCGATGGGCCAGAGTGGGGGGGACACGATTTCCCGGTCAAATTTGCTGTACTATGATACAGGCAACCATAGTAGACTATCGGCTTCTACCAAAGTTTGTGGAGGAGTGTGAAGATCTGCTTAGGGCTATGGTCACTGGCAAGCGTGAAAATTAGTGACAATAGGTGCAAGCAGTTGAAACGTAGGTTACCAAGAACTGGAAATACACACTCATGCGCCTAGGCAGTAGTTAGGATATCAATTTTTTTTCACTTTTCGTGGTGTTTCCTACGAATTCTATTCTATATAGGAGGTGTATATTAGCTCAGGCTGAATTCAGGGTACCTCGTGATCATCAGACAGATACTGACAGACATTCCTTTGCCCCCTTTACATCATTAGAAATCACTCGCCTCTCGTGAATGTCAAAGCATAACCAGGACTGCCAAATAGGCCTCGCAGACCGGGGCCCTTAGCGACAAGCCCAGCGAGTTTCCTCAGAAGCATGTAGGCTCCACATTCTATAATAAGACATCAAAGGAGCCTACAATATGGCCAGTTCTCTTCCTTCCTTCCTTGTCCCCCAGCCCAATGCTCTGGGCAAAATCACCATCTGGCCAAGGGACTACAGATCGCGGTCAGCACTGCCCCTAGGAGGAATAGGCCGTCTCGTTTCAAACACCGGACAGGTATGATACTGTGAGTCTCCGCTGTGTAGCTGTTAGACTGGTCCTGTATCGGAAGAGGAACAATCACTACTGACACCTCTGTGCTGGTCAGCACCATATCCGCTTACCATGGGCAAAGTGGCATAATCCCCCTGTAAAAGGCCATACATCAAGGGGGTCTTTGTCCCGATTTCTATGCTCAGCTCTCCTTGCTTGGTGGGCTGTTGGGGCTTACGAGCAGATTGACTAGATATCCACCTCTTGGATGGCCAGTTCTAGGTACGGACGATGGAATTTTTTGAATATGTAGGCTGGGTGTGTACTGTACAAGCCTAATTTAAACACAATTAACCTCAATCTATCAGCAAAGGTTGGAAAAAGTGAAAATCACTCTGTCGATAGATGCTAGAGCAGGAATTTCCTAGACAAAAGACAATAGTTAAACGATGAAGTTGTACTTCCATCAATAAACCTAATTGATGAGTTGTGTACGAATCACCTGTTCGATGCCCCAGAATAGCACGACAGTCCTTCCTATTTTAAGTCCTGTCAGGGCGGAGCCCATATTCTTCTGATCACACGGAATATTATGCTAATCTTATTCATTTCTCCCCCTCCGAAATTTCAACAGAAGAGGAAGGTCAGCAGCCAGATTCTTCCAATTCACCACGCCAGTATATTAGAAAACAGAGCCTATACATACAAGTTTAGTCCAATAGACCGAAAGAGGAGGAGGCCATTGGTCCATATATCGTTAACTGTGTTTACATATACAGGTATGATTTCACCAGGAGGATATCATACCTCGTCTCACGTCCACCTACAAGAGGGGGTTTACTTTTCCACCCTACGTCAGATCAATTGCATTACAACCAAGACTAGATTCCCAATCCCATGCCCCTCCCAAATCCTGACAGCGGAGGGGAACCTAATGCTCATGACAGGGAAGTGAATCGTTCAGAACGTACCGAAAAAATGGGGGGGGCAGGTGTTCTCAAGTGACATGCAACAGGTAGGTCAAGAAAACCCGAAATAAGAGGAGGAGAAGTTTCAGGTAGAGCAGAATGTTACTATAGTTCATCCATTTTGTGAACGGAATTCGGGGTCTCGATTTATTTATTTTTTCCCGACTTTTATTCTCTTTCGAAACTTCCACAAGGAGGATTTGAACCATATTCACATGCAAAGCCATCAATCCTTACTTCGGACCCATTCTCTTGTGCAAGACGTCACCGTCACTATGCCAGTCCAGTGTAAGCGCCCCCACGAGCACCTCTATTCAAAACAAATTCATGAGTGACCCCATATGATGTTGCCTCCCAAACTCCTCAGAATAATAATATTATTGTAATAATATTATTATTAAATTTTTATAAAAACACCCATTTATGAAACCCTCCCCAGCCACATTGCGAACTCAACAGTAGCCCAGATCTCAAACATGACTTCATCCAACCAGTAAATAAATCAATTACCCCCCTCCAAACCACCACCGCAATTACTAAATGCTTACAACTAACCTAACATACACACAAATCTTTTCAAACTCCAGCCCGAACCAACGCCTAACTAGCAAGCAAGCAATCAATCAAAAGTATCGCTAAGCAAACACCCCCATTCTACCACTCTATTTTATAACCACCGCTGCGGGGTAGGCCTACCCCCTGTTCACGTTCGGTTGAGCACCAAGCACCCATCCTAATCCACTCGCAAGCCCACTAGTCACCATCCCAGAGACCATATCCCGCTTTCTGGTCCTCTGTTCTTCCGCTGCTGCTGCTGCTGCTGCTGCTGCGTCGTCCCCGGCAGGGGCAGTATCCCCACGAGCAGTGGACAGTGGAAAAGCAGTCCCCCGAAGAGCCTTTGCAGCGCCTGCTGCGACGGCGAATAATCCCATTGGTGTTTCATCGCCCCCCCTCCTAGATACGGAGGTAGCAGTGTTGGTCTTTTCTCCACTATTATTATAACTCCAGTACGCTTCTTGCTTCTCTTCCTCCTCCTCCTCTTCCTTTAAGCCAGCCAGCATTTCCTCCTCGCATCTGCGCCATGAGGCAAGGACCTCCGCTAGTGCAGAAGGAGGGCAGAACCGTAACGCCTGAGCGAGAAGCTCCATCCTCATTTCCACCGTTCTAAGAGCTTTCCCGCCAAAGGCTGCCGTCTCACCGACTAGAGCTGCATATGGAGATCTATATCTCCCAGCCTGGAAACATGCTCTCCAGATCATGTCCGCGACGTCTTCGTCCACATTCTGCTCGTTTTCAGCGATCATGACAACAAGACGATTCATTCCAAGGGAGTATGCTGTCTCAAAGTCGCCCTCGGAAAGGGCGGCTTCGATGCACATTCCTATTACCCGGGCGTCGGTTTTCTTACCGCCGTCGCTGCCGGTGGTGCCGAAGCTGAGGTCCCGGGCTATTGTTACGAGGGTTTCTGCCTGGGCGAAACTCTTCGGGTTCGAGTCTAGGAGGCGGGCAGCAAGCGAAACTGGGTCACTGTGGATCCGGATCTGCACTGGCAGTAACGGGACGCCGGGCGTGAGTGTTAACGAATAGTGGGATAGCGCATGTGTCGCATTAGTCAACCGATATGCGCGCTCAAGGGCAGTCGATTTGGATGTATGAGGGTATAATATTTGAAGGCTAATAGCGTTAGTTTAGCCCACAAAAAGCAAGATAGGGGCAACGGAAAACATACGCGGCAAGGGCGTGTTTCATGCTTCCTCGAGTCTTATTTCCATTGCTCGCATTATCGTAAAATCCTTGGAACGCATCCAGAATTCCCGTCTCTACATCGTCCTTTCCGAGGCTTCTATTCCGTCCATTGACATAAATCTCTTTGACCAAATCAAACTTTGTAGCCGCTAGCATAGCACTAAGTAGAACCTTCTCTACCTCTTTGACCGTCAACTTGTCAAAAATCTTGGCCTTCGTCTGCAACCATTTAACACTATCCCTCGTCCTTCTCCACTCTTCATCACTCCGCTTGGCCCAGTTAGGGCCATTCCGGACATGACCCACAAGCAACGCTTCCTGATCCTCATGGGAGCCTTCCAACCTGATTTCCGCAACGCTCGCCAGGGGAGCCGATAAGATCTCAGCTGATGATATCAACACGTCCAGAAGCTGCAGAGAAGCTTCATTAGGGGTCGTCAATGAATTCGCCTTATCAAACGGATCCCCAAGCTTCCCTGGAAGCTTCTGATCCTTGGACCCCTGGCTCTCATTAATGTACTTTGAGCACCTCCAATGAATCGCACGCATCCCCTCCCATGCTGAGTGCTCTGTCTCTCGACACACATAGCAGCCAGCAATTGAAAGCCTAGCATACTCTTCTGCCAACGCATGGTCTCCCACCGGCCCATCCCACTTTGTAACAACCTCGACGAAATCCCCCCAATTCCCACCAGTAATTTTAAACTTCAGCCACTCCCAAACAACCTCCCACCCCTCGCGATCATTTTTTTTAGCACCCAAATAAGGCCCCACAAGTCTCTCTAAATCATTAACAACCTGACGACCTCCGCATCGAGCCAACAGCAACCTAATCCCAACCCGTGTCTCGAACTCTTCAAAGACCTCCAACCTCGCACCCTCGTCCTCAGCATCCTCCCCTGCTCCCACATCTTCGCCAGCGTAGTCATACGTCAGCCTTGCCAAAATATCAACGATGCCCTCGAGATACTCGTCTATGCCCGTAACCACCCCAACAAAGGGTGACAATAGCTCGATAACGGTCGACAGCGCACCCGTTTCCCGATCGATATTCCGCGCCCGGCAGACCAAGTAGGACAATAACACGCCCTCGTCAGATGCCCTCCCGCTCTCAAGTAGTGTGAGCGTCGGCAGCTCTTTCAGCCGCTTGCTTGCTGTCTTCTCCGAGATTTTCGATACGGGGGCAGTATCCACCTCCGTAGCAGTCTCCCTGGATTCGCCTTTGATTAAGGGTACGTACAAATCTGGCTTCGTTGTTTCTGGCAGGCACAGAAGCACACGCAATTGAACCTCTTTAGAAAACGTGGATGGGTGAAGGGAGAATAAACTTTGGAGGGGTTTGAACTCGGCGGAGGAGGCATAGTGAACGGCGAGGATTATCAATTTAGCTGCTGAGAGCTCGGATGCAGGCCTTAGATTCGACGTCGGCATTTTTTTCTTATGGTTTTCTGAGATCTATGCGGAGACGTCGCGGGGCTGGGAAACAAAAGAATGGATTTGACTGTATTGAACACCGTGTCGTATAGACGAAACATGTTTGGAGAACGTGGCTCCGTCACTAAATCCCCGGAGCCTTGGCATTCGTCATGACACATGTACTCTCACTCGGTTTTAGGATTATCGTGCTGATGCAGGACAGTGCCGATAGCCGATAGCCGATAGCAAGCTAAGAACTGCTACAGTAGTCCACGGCGAAGCGAGTCCACGGCGAGGCGAGAACGCCCATACAACTTTTATAGGACAGGGATTATTTGTATGGGTATTCTCGCTATGTCCTAGACTCGTTATACCGTGGGATACTGGAGGTACCTGCGCTTACGCCGTACCCAGGAAAACCTTAAATGCTAAATGTTAAAGAGAAGATACTATGCATCAATTACCTCCCCTCATCCAGCATACCCGTATTCCACCAGAAAGACGCCGCTAGCTACATGATATATTACATACACGAGAAGTGTGTGAAAAGCGCATAAAAACTCTCCTTCTCAGCCGACCTGACCTGGCCACGAAAGAGATGAAAAACGGGAAAAACCAACCTATTCCCAGAAAAAGCACTAGCTCTCAGACCATGAACGCCAAACTGGAGAAATGGTACAATGCCACCTAGTAGGATCCAAAAAAGAACCACAGCGTGATGTACGGACAACATACCCTTGTAGTGCAGTGAAAGTGAGGTGAAATCACTGCGCTCGGCTTCTCCGTGTTAAATCCAAATTTCCATCCAAGAAATGAAAATAACTTCCTGAGAAGATAGCAGGGGTAGAGAGGAAGTTGAAAAACATAAGAAAAGCACTTAGAAATAAAAATTGAAATACTGCCCTAGAAAACACACCTTCTCGGACCATAAGAGATGAATATAAAAGAGAGAAAAGAGGGGACAAGACCCTTATTCATTTTCTCAAGTGTATGGCCTTCTAAGCAGCCGAGTCGACTTTTCGTTTTATGAATTCATAAGTGCTCCAGAATACCGAATTTACTATGCAAGTCCGAGCCATAGAAACACCAAGCCCTCGATACCTATGATATGTTAGCTAAGGGCTCAGGTCAATGATAATCCCAGCGGATTTGGACTAGCTTGGCAGATATGTGGATGATCTCACATTCTCCTATTAAAAAACCGAAAAGGCCTTTTAGGAAGAGCCTCTCCTGGTCGATGGGTAAGGATGTCTCGTTGATATATTGACTTCGCAGAGTCGATTGGATATACCTGGCGATTTCATTAGCAGAAGGCCACACGATGTAAAGCATGCGGGCAGCACTAACTAGAACCCAACTGAGGAGACCACATAAGCCCCCAGAAGTTGCAATAGCCAGAGGCCCGGCACCACTCGAAGAGGTAAATAACTGTTTCCCACCCTCATAGAACTGATAACCTGGTTAGTTCGTAAAGCAGCTACAAAGGAAGCTAAGAGGCCCACATACGCTAAAGTACATAGCAGTGCCAAGTGTGTCGCGGACTTTTCTCGTGGGTCAGTATAATTTACCACCGGCAGGGAAGTCTACGGACAAATCTATAACTCACTAAAATGTAGATGGAATCCGGAATACAACCCCCCGAAACCCCGATTTTGGACAATGCTTTTGGCACTCTGGAAAGTCCCCTTGGGCTCGTACCCGGCAAGGCGACTAGGATCGGCCATACTCCCCATTCGTGACCGGGCCATTAACAGCTCAATCTGTGATGACAATTTCGTGAACTCAAATGGGCCTATGTCACAAGCTCTTGTTAGCATCCTAGTCCGCTCAGAAAAATAGCTCTCATGTAGTAGAGAAAGAGCAAAGCCACTCACATGCAATAACGGTGATTGCTCCACCGGCAACGGCTCCACTCAAGAACCAGTATAATGGATTGAGCGGCTTGTAAGAAGTGTTAGGAGGAGAAATTGCATTCTTGCCGAAAACTGGTTGGAGAATTCCGGAAAGCGTAACTTTAGACTTGGAGTATATCGAAAATGAGACCGTCCGAACAAGCGTTACTGAGGCCAAAGGTGAAAGGCTTCCTTCAAGATAAGGGATTAGTTAGAAATTGGGCTTAAAAAGCTGCAGCAATCGAATTTAAGCAGGGATGAGCATCGCATACCACGCCAAAAGCCTTTTGTTCCTTCGGTTTTATGTGTTTGAGCGACGCAGTCCCAGAAATTTCGAAACTTGTACCTAAAGAATGTTAGAGGGCAGATTGTATCATAGGATAGAGTGTTCAAGTTCCAAGAGAAGCTTCAAACGCTCCATTAGGACAGTATCCACTGGTGAGAAGCACTTACGTTTGCATGCGAGTCTTTATCGAATCAAGGGGAAACTAACGGGAAGCAACAAGATATCTCAGCATCCGACAGCCCTAATCGTCACTCGTATCTCGGGAAGCCAGGAGAAGCCGGAAAAACTTACGGCAATAAAAGTAGAAACACAGCTACTCGCACTCGCCGCGACCTCTGTCCGATACTTCTTCAAGAACAACTCGCTGCCCGTCAGAATTCTTTGAGGTCTCCTCATCACCAAACCCCTCCCACCACCGCCACCTCCACCGATAGGCGCGGGCTCGTCTTTAGCAACCGCGCCTGGTGGGTTCAGGGTCGCCCTTTCACCAGGCATGGCGCGGATTTCTCGAGGGAAATGTGAAAGCGAGGAAATCAGTGGAAAGGGGGTTTAACAGATAACGATTCCGAAAGTAGAAGCCGAGTTTCAAAATATGAATAAATAACTAACTAAATAAATAAATAAATAAAATGGAATAAAAATGAGATAAGGGTTTCAACAAGCCAAAGCAAAAAGAAGGTAATTGAGGTCAGATCAGTGTTCTGTCTTCAGAAGAAAGCGGTAAACCACTCAAGATATCGTCCATTGAGTTCCCACGCTCCGTTTTTCGCAAATAAATTTCCGCGGGGGCCGTTGGAACAAATTTTGTTGTTGAAGGAGCTTCCGTGCGAGTTGATGTCAATGGTGGGGTTTTTGTTGTCGCGGGGGTTGAAGAGTGGGACTATGGGAGGTTGATGCATAAACTATGCATAAATGGGCCCGTCTCACCCTTTTTTTTTTTTTCTCTTTATGTTCGGCCAGTCATCGGCTAAGTTAAGGATCCAAGCTTGTTTTTCTTGCACTGCAAGTCCGGGCTATATGGATCGATCCATGAACCACTCTCCTTTAATCCTATGATGGAGCACATATTGCGATATATTTTTATTCACTGCGCTGAAGCAGCATCACTCCGATAGCTGCAACAGCAGGGGACCGACACTCATCCACACACACAATCATATAATGCATACGGCATTCGGGTGTGGTACTACCTCACTTATTCGTTCATTTATTCATGAGAGATAGTCTGTCATGTTATAAATTGAGAAGGCCTTGGAGAACATGTTGATCATCGATGAAAGAATATCATACGCTTACGGCAATCTTGCCGGAATACAGCTGGGGGGGCTGGCGGGAGGGGAAAACTAACCAGCTTAATTGGATCCCACATCCCGCAAGGAACGTACAGTACCGATAGTGGTAGTTATCCACCGTTTCAGAGTGCTTAAAGGTGTTCAAAGAGCATCCCCCGCTTGTTCTCCAATTCACAAAATCACTGGGAGAAGATCCGAAAGTATGGTTGAATGATTTAACAGCAAAGTTGTCACACGTTATCACCTATTACCATGCACAGCCCTCATCCCCGGTTCCCTCCCATTAAGAAATATATCATTGCTTACAACACCAGTTAACCCCCGTTCACTTCACTCGAGACGCACACTCACCCCTCAACAACTGCCGCCCAACTCCGACTTACAGGATCTACAAGAAGATACCAGCAATTGCCATAACACCAGCCAAGGCACCATAGGTACCAGCGGGTGTAAGGGCAAGTGCGGCATTGGTGGAACCAGAACCAGAGGATGACGAGCTGGAGGAAGACGGGGCCTTGGTGGTAGTCGGAGATCCAGAACCAGTAGGCTTCGAAGAGGCTGCGGTAGAACTGCCCGTACCAGAAGTTGGAGTGGCGGTGTTTGTCAAAGAAGACGCGGAAGAAGCTGCTGCTGCTGCGTTACAGAAGGAGGTAACACTGCTCTTAATACCGGCCGAGTCTATCCACGTTCCTCTCGCGTCAGAAGTCATATTTGAATGCGATAGGGACGCGAAAAATCGCGGGAAACCTACTCTTATCCGTGGGGCAGTTGTTATAGCAGGTCAAGAGGTTCGTGTACGCAGTGCACATACAGGCGTAATCGTTGCCAGCTATACATTTTAGGTCAGGGTTTGTGTAGTTAAGCTTGAAGTTGTATGAACTTACTACAGGCAGTAATGGTGGGAGAGTACTGGGAAACACAAGTCTCTATAGTAATATTAGCTCTCTGTTTCTCCCGGATATAAATCGTAATTCCTGCTACAGACCAACAATGCTATCCACGTGTTAGCTATACAAAATTTGACCCAATAACCAGATAAAAAAAATAGAAACAAACTTACTTATAAGCATCACAACTGTGGTCGACTTGAAAGGACTGAGCAGAGACAAAGCCAACAAGGGCGAGAGTGAGGGCGAGAGTAGAGCGAACTTCGAATAGCATTGTGGGTATTGATTGAAAAGTCTGATATTAAAGGGGTAGCAATTGTTTATAATAAAAAATATTATAGGCGAGGAAGCGAACGTGTACACAAACGATTAGTGCACGGGGTATCAGCGAACGACAAAGAGGGACCAGCAAAAACGATCGTGAAGGGACAATGGTGAAGAAGGAAAGGAAGAGAAGGAGGAGGAGAAAGGGGGGGGGGGGAAAAGTCAGAAGTAAAGGTAGAAGAGGAAGCACGGGGGAATCTGGTGGCTATTCCTGGGCCCGGGAATCCCGCGGACTGTTTTGGGAGAAAGATACTATACCAAGAACGAGCTAAGTTACAGTAAATCATTCCTGTGGGGTGGGCAGCCAGCCAGCCAGCCAGCCAGCCGAGAGACAACAAAATTTTTTGCTTTGTATAATATCGTGCGAATTTCCAATTCGACCTACTGCCTATTCGTAAGGAGAATATGATAATCGTATGATCCCGTATGCACACCCTAAACAGAGACCACCAATCGCCCATTTAGTATTTACAGTAAAAAGGTGTTTGAATTTGAATTCATCTTCAGGTGAACGTGGTGAGAGGGATTGCGGTGTGTGTTGTGCTTGAATTGAACACTGAGTGGATTGCCAAAGCCAGACGAGCAGCTGGTGTGAGATCGTGCCGTATTTCGTCCCCCTAACGAACCAATCAAACGCCACCCCTTGCCTCTAGGGTGCGACGGGAGATGAAGGATCTCCAACATAAGTATTCAATACACAACTGAGTCAATAACAGGGGTCCCCATACGATACTCCAGTAGACTACTCGAGCACCACCGGTAGTACGGTAACAAACCTTAGCTCTGGGGTGGGAGGATGAACACAATAATGCTCCCTTAGAAACATCACATCCGACTCGCACCATTCGTGAAAACCGGACTCACAGATCCCATCTCAATTTTGTCCAGAGTAAGATTGTTATAGACAGGAATTGCAAGCCCAATCGCTCTGGCCAGACATGTGACAATAAATAAATAACAAATTCCGAAAGAACAGGCGACAAAAAGGAAGGAAGCAGAAAAGAGAGCAAAAAAAACAAACAACCCATCCTCCCTACCAAATATCGACGCCTTGGTGTAAATAAGATCCAAGCTTCCATCCCTTAGTTGCAAATTGAGCCTGCTACTACTACATAATAACATCCCCTCCAACCCATCTGTGCAGAAAGTCTTGTTAGCCCTTCGCTTTCCTCTACAAACACCTTGAAATTTCTTCACATAATGTAAACTTTATCATTCCCCCCCTTTCACATCAACAGCAAGAAGAGAAAGTTACTAGTGTGCAGAGCCACAGTATTCGCACGATACCATCCACCGACTATTACCGCAAAAAGAGCCCGTTCAGAAAAAGGGACAGAACAAGGCAAGAGCCATGAGAAATGAAATGACAGGAAATGCAAAGGTGGAAGCATGGGCGAGTGGATTATTCTTGCCCAAATCCCATTGTCTCCTCCACCGCCAACGACAACTTTTGATTCAGAACATCAAAGCTCTTATATGGAGGGAGGTCTAATCGATTGAAACTGTGCGAAGAAAGTCAGAATATTAGTTAAAAATCCTGATAGTAGATACTTATTGACAAAGGATCCAAGGATGCCCAAACTTACCATGTGTGGGATTTTGGTAGCTGACCAATGTCCCCCGCTTTCTCAATTGTAAAGCGACGGGGCCCATCGCTACCCTGCAAATCCTTGAAACCGTTGACCGGAATACGTGAGGTACCAGTGGTGAACTGGAGTAACCTCGATTTCTGTTCAGCATCCCAACTCCGGACACACTATAAAAATAATACTAGGTCAGTAGACGCCTTATGAATACGGAACTACGAGAACTTGCCTTCCAGAAATTCGCAATAACATCATCACTCTCCGTGTATCCTCTATAGTCCGTGTGTTTCTTCCAGTCTTCAACATCGATATCGGCGATACCTCCAATTAACAACTCCAGTTCCCGCTCATCGAAAACGTTTATCAAATCAGCGGGTATCAGGTCGTGGAAACCATCGACAAAGGCTTTGAACTGCTCCTGCACTCGCTTCTCAATACGCCAGCCAGTGACAAGGCTGCAAGGGAGAGAAGAGAACCGGTCAGCATGGGCCTAAAGCAAAATATTTTTAGAACCAACATACTCAACATATTCCCTCTTGTTATCGTTTGTGACCTCAATATTTTGGCCATTAGGCTTCAAGTCAATAGTCACGGTCTCACCAAATCTGCTGTCTTCTGTTGAGAAAGTAAGATCTAAGATGTCGGTGATGTCGTTCTCCCTATGATTCAAGCGAAATTAAACCATGTCTGATGGCGGGGGGTATAAGCAATTGGGGCACATACAACATCCAGGTCAAGTTCCTGTGGAAATCGGCGTCAACGCCTTCCATGTCAGCTAAGACAACCTTCTTCTTCAATATCATCTTATAGAATGCGCCGATAAAGAATGCATCGAGGAAGCGTCTATGGAAAATGGCCAAACCGACTACTCGTCCAATAAACCTGAAATAGTTGAGATGTTCCGGGTTGATTCCAGAGTGAGGGTTTATTTGAAGGGTGTAATTGTCATGGGCAGAATACTCAAACAGGCAATAGAAAGGATTGAACATTTCGTGCGAGAGCAAGAAGAAGAACTCTCTACACACCTGTTAGCTGTGAGAAAAGCGTTAAGGAGAAAGGATCCCATACCTTGATAACCCACCATAATCCAAACCATCCTCACCATCAAATTTGACCATGAGCCGCTTCTTGAGGTCATTGGGCGTCTGTCGCATGATCTCCGCATATGAGTCCTCGAAAATGTGGTTCCTACGAACTTTAACGTGACACTGGCCAGAGAGAATACGAAGCGCAGGCTGTGAGCGGAAGTAGATAAGCTTCCTCCTAAAGTCGCGCTTATATTGGGGAACATTCTGATCAAGCGATGATGGGAGCCGTGGGTCATCCCAAGTTGTCGTTTTAGTATTGTGGTCCACGAAATACACCCTTGCGGTGTTGGTCAATCTCATTTCCCATCCACTAGGTAGAGGGCCCAGCTGCGAAACGGGGAGATTTTGAATGTTTGGTGCGCCTGTATTATTTCCGTACATGCGAATGTATTGTTGCCTCCTTGGGTCTACCCATGTTGTTGTACGAGTATTGTGATCCACATAGTACGACCTGCCCTCCGGAGTATGCCTTTGTTCCCAGCCGGGAGGAAGTTCACCAGTACCAGCCGTTGTAGCGCCCGTTGCCATCATTGATGCGGCTGTTGCATTGTTGGCATGGTTCTCCGGCTGTGGAGATGCAGCCGGGGTCGGAGAATTGGCCCCAGTCCTATCTTCGGGGAGCATACGGCTTTGATGCCTCTGTCTCTCGGCCTCGGTGTTCTGCTGCATAGCAACCCGCTGGTCGCCTTCATTATAAGCAGCTGAAGGCCTGTTCCATGTCGTAGTACGGGTGTTGTGGTCGACGTAATACGTCCTACCCAGATTATCTTGACGTCTCTCCCAACCAGCAGGTAACCTTCCTTGGTTATCCTCAAACGAACTCATGTTGTGTGCGTGACGTCCTGCACCGTTCGTTGAGGGATGTGGATTGTTCGACAGTGCTCCATTCTGTTGCTGAGGAACACGAGAAGGCATCGGGCCAGCAGGGCCAGTAACCGATACTTGTGATTGCCCTAAGTCAGAATTATAAAGTGAGCCACCCGCAGGAGACGCTTGTCCTCCGTTACCCCCAGCAGGCACAGGCAGTGTTGGCCGATGAGACTGTATTTGACCAGGCGTTCGAATAGGTGTATGGATGTTCGTGGTCAAGCTTACGATAAGTTTACCATGAACTATTACGTTCTCATTCGATTTCTTCAAATCTCGGGTAAGCATTTCTACGCAACCGAGTCAGCTCCGAACGAGTACGTTCTGCGACACATGAGTATGACAAACCATCACCACCCAAAGAGAGATCGAGCACATCGCCAACTCGAATATTGATAACGCCAAGGAATCCCTGATCTTTCTTCTTGAATTTCTTCTGGTCAAATATCTGCACCGCTACGATGGACGCTTCCGAGACTTGTCTGATGAGCAGGGTTAGTTGATCCGGAAGCTCAAACGGCCACGGAGAGAGCGCCCATACAAATCAAACGATTCGTTCCAATAGGGATTTAATGTTTTGCGTATCACCGAGGTCGTATGAGTCTGTTCCCCATCCACCGTGACGACAGCGAATGGGTCCGGGAATTCTGGAGACAGTCAGTACCCCACCCCCACCTTTCAGAGAAAGCATCGGGACCCACTAAAGACATCTCTCTTATAAAGCCCATCCGCAGCGATGACTATGTATATGCAAAATTAGTCATGCAGGTTCGTTTTGCAAAGGTGTAGAAATAGATTTGAAAAAGGTACCTGTGATTCGGACCTGGCGCGGACTCCTGAATTCGCAAAGTCAGCCGTAATCCTCACTAACATTACTGGTAAACTCTCGAAAGCAGCCCAACATACGCAGGTCCCTCTGTCATTATGATGATTTAGTGAAGAGAAGGAAAGTGTTCCTGTCTTCTTCTTTTTGTGTGGAGAGAGAAAATTCAGGAGGCCTCTAGGTGAAAGACTGTAGTTGAAGGCTCAGGGCGTAGCTGGGAAGAAGAGCCCAAACGGTGGTTGCTCGCTCTATGGGTAACGTCAGGAATAGTGGCAGTGCTCGGTGTCCGAGGCGGCAGCGGTTGTGGCAGCGACGGAGGGGAACACCCAGTAAAGGGTCGGGAGGCGAGGGTGGGGAAAGGTGTGAGGGTTAATGCGGAATGCTGAGGCGCGAGGAATGAAGCCCAGGGTGACAGTGATGGGATGGGCGATGGGAGATGAGCAACGACAGCGGGAGGAGGAGGAGGATGTGAAGTATGGGGAGGATGGAGGTGCGTATACCGGTAGAATCGAGAAAGGTACCGTTACTGCACTCTTGCTAGAGCATTTACTCGTACAAGCACGTTTGATGTTGTTGCTGGCTGAGGTGCTGAGGGGTCTACTGTACTGCGGAGATGGAGGCTGGGAAAGGAGAGGTTTCACACTCAATCACACCCACACCACACCGACAGAAATGGCACCGTACTGTACCTAACAAAGCTAGAGGAAAGATGAAGAGATCAAGAAATCGTACCTGCACTTGCAGACCACAGGTAACCTGTCAATCTTTGGTCCACCTCTGCTTCTATCATAGCATTCACGGCAGTACCGGTACCGCACAAACCATCTGTTCATCCTTCAAGGTAGGCTACCGGTATATATTATGTTTTTATTTCTTATTGTATACAAGTATCATATGTTTTTCTATTTTGTGATCGCAAGCAAAATGCTCGAGTTAAGCGACCAAAGACGACTTTGCAGCACTACGGTACTGGTACAATAATACTTACTGTAACGTGTTCTGTTCTCTCGAAACATCAGAGCCCAGATACAGAGTCATAATCTATACCGGTACTCGAGTAGTGTGTCACTCGAAGATAACCCACCTCAGATCTGAACCCGCTTCATTACGCCAGAGTGAAACAACAAAGGTTCCTGCGTACGGCAGCTCCCTCACCCTCCCACCTCCCCGGAAAAAGAGGCTCACAGCAAATCTGAATTTTATATCAACTGGACCGCTGTTCGTCCTATTCAGATGAAATACTATCATAGCATCCTATCGATAGTCTACCCTAATCATTACCACCCAAGATTCCTTCCAAATTCTACCCCTGCCCGAATCGCAGTGTAAGTTTCAACCCTCCGCCATTGAATTTTGTTAATTTTGACTGGTGGAGGCTAGGCTGGTATCGCTGGAATAAATTTTGATATTCGCTTTATAAAGCAACCTGCGATACTGTGCTAGACCACATCGTACTGTACAAGCATAAGGCCGATGTGCTCTCAGCTACACTTTATGCAGTCCTCGCGATCCTTACATAAGCCCTCCATCGACACAGGCCCAGCATCAAAATTTCTATCATCTTCACCGCCCATACCGTCCTATTTGAAATTGTAGAAAGCCGAACTCCATCCCAAACTGATAGCTATCCAACGACATTTCGCCGTAGAATTCATCCTGAGCTTTAGTCCCATCTCAAAGTTCCCTTTTCGCGCTCGAGGAGATTAGTCGCCTTTTTTTTTTTCCTCTTTTCTTCTCTTCTTTCCTCCTCTCTTCAGAATAAATCCAGTAGGGAATTAAGCCAAGGCTGAGAACTCACAAGACAAAGATCTTATTATACAAAGTTCGATCAAATGAAAAGACCAAAGAATCGACGATAGGGATAAAAAAGTGTTAAGGAAAAAATGGAAAGGGAAAGGGAAAAGGAAAAACATGACCCAGAGCCACCACAGCTTCGATTCAACCACCACCCACTAACCATTCAACAACCCTTACTAAATCTGCTTCTACCTACTTTTGCCTTCGTGCAACCTCCCTTTGCGTTTACTGCCCTAACCGCCACCCATATCTTAGCAAAACAAGGAAACAAACAAAACCTCGAAGATAATGGCCAAACTGAAAGCAGAGGCAAGCATATTCTGACATCTAGTAAGGGGCATATCCCCTCCCTCTGCCTCTATATCCACCTCTGTAGCTCCCACGAGGAGCGTACCCACCACGGTAAGTGGGCGAGAATCCACCTCTTCCTCCAAGGCTACCTCTACCACGTCCCCTGCCACGGTTCATGCCGGGAAGGTTGGTGCGTTTAGGAACGACCTACAAGTTTTAAGAATTAGCACGATGAACGTAACAATGATAGGAAGCTGGCACACACTTTTAGCGAACGGCCACGGAATACGCTCTCATTAAGGACCAAGGCCTGGGCAACCAAACTAGGCTCAGTAAATTCGACGTAGGCATAGCTATTTCAGTCATCAATACCAGACTGTGCCAAAACTACGTTGATGCCTTGACATGAGACATACCCTTTTGGATGACCAGTGAATTTATCTAGCAAGATAGTAACCCTATTGATGGAACCACAACTTTGAAAGTGGGCTTGAATCTCCTCTGGGCTTGCTCCGTAATCAACATTGCCAACAAAGATACTGCGCGCATCAATATCCTCTTTATCTTCGCGTAATTCGTTGGTCTCTTTATCAAGAGTGGCTTGCATCTCTCGGAGTTTTGCTGCCTCAGCCTCCATCTCAGCGACTCTGCGCTTCATGGCAGAAATCTCCTCCTAAGTGGTGCCGAGAGAACATGATTAGCCTTCAAACTCGTTCGGCAAAGTAGTACGATCGTTGGGAGGAATCTGATCGCTAATTGAAGGTTCCAGGAACACACCCAAACACCCTGGCACCAACAAACGAAGCCGATTTGCTCAAGCAAAAGACAAATAGTTAACGGGGGTAGAAAGGGCCTTATATACCTCATCATCGGCACCTTCTTCATGGCCGTCTATATGTTCAGCCTCCTTTTGATTATCGGCCATAATAACGTGTTGTTATGGATGTTGTTGTTGTGGTAGGATCTGGTCCTATGTCCGACAAGCAAAGCCAAGGGAATGAGGTCAGCCTCAATGCAGCATGAGAAGAGGTGGGGGGGAGGAGTTATGTAAGAATTGAAGACGGTGGCACGAACAAGGAGAGCAAGGAGTGTAGAAGGGTGATGAAAAAACTTCACTCTCGGTTTTGCCGTGGACAATGCCAAATGAAGGCAGTGCCGAGCAGAAGAAAGTTTGCGGATACCTGGTGGATCGGTGTTGTGGGTTCAAGAAATTAAGAGGAAGGACGACAACGGAGAAGGAACGATAGAGGGTTGTTGATGCACCAAATCTTTTCAGAGCGAGGGTTGTTCGTCGTGCTGCCACTGAATGCCAGTGATTGTTGACGACCGCCAAGTCTGGCTCCCTTCCAAATTGGTTCTAGTTTATTTATGTAGATTTCGATTGTTTTACTTCGAGGCTCCGTCCTTCCTCCATCCCTCCACCTCAATGTAGAAAGATGGAACAATATGGCGATGAACTCTCCATTCCCCAACTGCTCCAGACTCTAATCTCAGTATCACTGACTTCTATAGTTACAATGGCTCCGTCAACAACTTCCACCACTACCTGATTAAATAAAAATTGAAAAAATGTCGCCCTCTCCATCTTCTGCGGTGCTTGCTTGCACGCTCTCACAGTTCCCTCCCCCTCATTCACCTCTCTGTCGGGGGAGAGGAGAAAAAAAAGAGACAATACCGGTAGCGCTGCTGCTGCGGTCAAGAGCCTCTGTCAGGATGCTGTGAATCGAGTAGGCACCATATTCTTAGCTATTGCTGCTCATTTCGAGCTCCTCATCCACAAATGGTGAAATGGTGACTCTCTCCTCAAATGACCTCCACTGCCCCCAATTGTTCAAGCGGGTGGTTCTCATCCTTTTCCTTCTTCCCTTCCTTCTTTTCATTCTCCCCCCTGCCATCCTAATACACTTCTCTGAGGGAGTGTAGTATCATGCAGAGCTGTTTCTCAGTGGGATAAATGCATCCAGCCAACTATTTCTTAAAGCAAAAAATACATACCTCCCAATCCTTCTTACTCTTGGATTGTTTCTCAACCCGAAGCTTAAATTTGGGGCATATTGTCTTAAATTTATGGTATTGTGTAGTCTCAAAGCTGTTTTCTTTCCTGATTCCTTGTTTACTCGGGCGCTGTGAGATACCGTATCATACTGGTATCCTTTCCCTGCCCCCGCAGTTTGAGCCATCCGGCTGAGCACGCATTCTTTCGGCTTTGGAGACCGGTAGGGATCATCCTCGGCAAAAAAATTATTGCGGCACAACCTGTCACGGTTGTCAACTCCACAGTCGGCCCGTGTGCGGCACCGTACTCGTCGGGATTGGTGCAACATCAGGATTGAAATCAATCGAATGAATTATCTATAGATCAACAACCAGATACGATGCCCTGTACGAAACCCAGGGCTACAAGTCATGAATTCAAGGCAAGACACTATTCCTTATGATACCGGAGCATAGTGACATTTATTATTTGTGCCTAGCATTGAATTTAATCTCTAACTTGCTCCGATACCAAGTCTTTGCGCTAGCATAGCAAGCATGCAAAGACATAGGGTAATTAATACCTATTCTTCTCAACTCTCAAACAAAATGTTAATTCATCAGATCGTCGGAATGTCTAGCAAAGATCATGACGGTTTTTGCTGCTGAAACGGTATGTGGAGGTCAATCAAAAGTTTCATGGTCTCAACTGCCGTTATCACATCTACCAATGGCTACACAACACGACTTACGGCTTTCTTCCGCTGTTGCATCACGATCACAAGGCCAACCATCATATACTATTATGGTCACCATTCGAGTCTGAATTGGACTTGGTATTGCTAGAATAAATTTGATTAAGGACTTGGAATCGGACTTTGTTGCCCAGCCGTTCAGCCCTGCTGCCAGTGCGGTACCGTAGCTCACTGCACCTGCACATCGCAAAAACTCGCTAAATCCACTATCAGATTACGAAGCGGAAACCACCAAACTTACAGTAGCAGAATAGGTTGACAAAATACGGTAACCCACAGCGAGGCAAGAGCGCCCATGGAACCCCCATAGGACAGGGATTATTTGTATAGGCATTCTCCTTATACAGTCGGCTCGCTTTGCCGTGGAATACTGTAGCGGGTGCTAGTTGATGGGGTCCAGCAAGCTCAGCTCACTGAAGGTATGTCGCTCAAGCTATGTCACGTCTGAGGGGCAGTGTTCCCTGTCGGGGCGTTTTGTCTCCGATTGTGGAGATTCGAGGCCTCCAGGAGATAGCGGATTTAACGGATTTTTATGGCAGGCGGAAAAGGTGCTCGGATACATCCCGTTGGGAAAAACTTCAGAAGACTTCCAAGAACAAGAGGCTGAATCGACATTATCGTCTTTGACTCAACCACACGAATCGCAGCCCACCACAGGTACGAAGTCTCGGACATTTGATTGATGGAAGGTAAGACCGGAGCTTCGCGGGCCCTATGCATGTTAGACAGTGACGGGTAAATGTTACGAGAACAGCGTGGGTGGTGTTGGCTCTGGGTTGTGTGGATGGTAAAAGTTCCCCTTTTTTCTTCTTGATGGCTTATCACTGGTGCCGTACTCAATGATATGGTTATCACGGGTGTTTGATCATGATCATACCTATTCTCAAGAGAAACTGTATGAGCGGCGCGTTCAGGGGGCTGCTAGGCCTAGCGCATGGAATGCTAGAGGTAAGACTACTATTACAGCACACTATTACTCCGAGTGAGGTTCTGGGGGCTAACAGCCAGTGGTACACTGATACCATCCACAGATCCAATATCGTGCCGATCTCGGTTGGCCCCTGAAAACGTGTGGTCGCATGAAAATTTCGAGTGTGCGGTGATGAAAAGAAACAAACCCATATTTCGCCTCCCACTTGCTCTTGGATTTTGTGGGGGGCTAGATCTTTCCATCATGCACGCTTTTCATCGGCTCCTTGCGACGAGACGATTGAAGATTTTAACTTGGACTGCGGGAATATTTTAAAGTGGGGTTGCGTACTGTACCGCAGTGATTTCGTTATCAATTGTTCAGTTATCTGTGGGAGTCGGCCGGGAAATCTTGAAGAGGAGGGGAAGGGAAAAAACACTACCCCCCCCCCCAAGAGCTTTATAATACTCGTACCTCTCGAGGTCTGTGTCGCCTTCTTCCCCCTTGCACATGATGACTGTGTGGTAAACCTGCAGCAACATTAGTACCGGTAGCAAGGTGCGAGGTTTGCGCTGAAGAGATGGTCTTTCCTGTCGGAGAATTAACTAATTACTATTGTGCCTGACACCCGCGACAAAGATAAAATAGTCTTTGTAGCAAATGATTGCTCGGGTTTGAGTGTTCCATAGTGCCACATTTCGCTTGATAGTTTACAATCAATGCGAGCACGAAGCGAAGCAAACCGAATCGCCTCATGAACAAAGAAAAGGCCTCGACTGAGTGAAGGTTTCAACTTCTCTGGTAATCCAGCAACGAACCTTGACTGTTCGACATGCAACCGCATCTGGTGACCAAGTTGGTCGCCGTCTCTTTTTATTTATTTTTTATTTTTTTACTTGCAGACTGCAGTTGAATGTTCAGCCGTCCTGCACTTGAGTAGGTATTGAGTAGATGCCGTGGAGGCAATTGGCTTTACAAGGCGAGTCGACAAGAAGCACATCCCCAATCCCCAACACGAGAAAACCGCGCACGCAAGCGGTCACTCGAGTACCGTACCGTATGGCATACCATAGCAGGGTTGGGAGTTTGAAAGGTGATGGATGGATGGGTGGATGGATGGATGAATGAAGGGACTTTCTGTTTGGGAGTGAGGAAGTCGGGGTGGATTGGTTTAGGCTTGGGCCGTTGACGGGCAGATCTCAATTGCCGGTCGAGTGCTCGGTGCTCAGGTACCGTGTGTGGTGTGCGTCAGCGTGTGTGTGGTGCCTTTTTTTTTTTTCCCCTCCTAAGCCGCCGCCAATTGGAAGCGAGCGCCTGGAGAGTGGTTGCAGCCCTAGCGGAGCAAGGAAGATTTTTCTCCTTCGTAACCGGGGTGGGGGGGCGAAAAAAAATAAAAAATACCGGCACCCCTGAACGACGGAGCGACACGAGGGGCCGTGGAATCGGTGGCCTTGGCATCTCGTACCTGACCCAATTCGGGAAGCGCTCGCACCCAAAGAGATGGGCCTCTGAGATGATGTGAACAAAGCGCGACCAAGGAATGAGGTTTCGCATCGAAGAGAAAAAAAAACAAAAAACACACAGACTTTCACGAGACAGAGATTTGACAATATTTAGCTCTTCAAATTTAGCATGGTGGCTCCTGGCACTAAGGCAGTGCTTCACTGTGTTGCGCGTCTGTTAATTCTTCGGTTGTTTTGAACTGCAGGTGGTTGATGAGACCACCAATGAAAGAGTCTTGGAGCCTGGAACCCAACCCAAACTCTCAAAGCGCTAGGGGGAAGGGGGAGGAGTGTTACTCGAATTAGACAAACCCGCTTGTGGTCCACTCCGAGTAATGGATGAAAAGAGAGGAGAGAGGAGAGAGGAGAGAGACGAGACGAGAGACGAGACGAGAGACGAGAGACGAGAGACGAGAGACGAGAGAGATGTCGCTTCCGGGCAATAGAAAATTCACTGCGATAAGGTTATTTTTTTATTTTTTACAGTCAATTGGGTCTGGGACCTCTGGAGCACCCATCTGCGGCAAGACAGGCATCATAGAAGCGCAAGGAGGGAAGGGGAGAAATTGGTCAATTACGAGTGAGAGAGGGGCGAAGGAAAGAGGGTGGGAGACGAGCAATTTAATGAAGCAAAGGGTGTGGGCGGTCCACGTCAAACAAATGGAAAGCAGGCCATTCCCTATCTGCCCGTCCCCCAGCATCTTAATTGCACGCCCTCCCTTCCTCTTGATCCGGTTCCTGCATATCCTTCCACCTCGTCCCACCTCCCTTCGCTTCGCTCTCTCCCTATTAGCCTATCAAACCTTCCCATTCTCCTTTCCTGTATATTTGCTTTTCTCAAAGACAGTCCTTCTGCATTTCTCTCATCCCCCTGTCCTCCTTTCCATCATCATCACGCTCTCTGTCTCTTCCCTCCTCTTCGCTATTCACTCTTTCACCACTCTTTTCTTTTCCCTGTCAATTTCTCTTGCTCGTGCAGCAGCCATTCCCTCGGGTTCTCCAACCACACATACCCTCCTTCTGTCCAACTGTGACCAGCCGCCGGCCAACGAGCGCAACTTCTGCACTGCCGCTCGCCGCCAATCTCTTTTTGCTCTCCCTCCTTCTCCCTACCACCCTTGTCTCGCCTTTTCCTTGGGTCCACGTCGGCCCTGCCCTTTCCTTTAACTTCCGCTCTATATAACAGCTGTCCCCGGGCTTGACTGCCTTGCATTGCGACCCCTCACACACTCTCTATCCACTCAGAGTTGCCATTCCTTCTGCCCTTCGGGTTTCTTTTGCTGGTTCTATATCACTCCCTTCTTGACTATCCGTCACCCACGGTCCTTCGCATCGACATATCGCTAGCCGATTCGCACCACAGTCCTTCCTTTTTTTTCTTGAGAGCTACTTTTTTGCTACCAAAAGATAGAATATTGTAACAGCATCCATCATGAAGGCTTCCACCAGCAGCATTTTGAGCCTTGCGCTCGCATTGAACGGGGCCCTGGCTTCCCCTCTTCGGGCCCGTGACTACGCAGTCGTCACGGTCACTGAAGTCGCAACTCGGGTTGTTCACGTTACTGCAACCACTTGGGTTGATCCCGCACAATACAATCCAACCGAAGGCCCCACTACAACTACGTCAGCTATCAATCCGAACGAGAAGCATGAGAGTGGGAATCATGTTCCCATCAGCACTCCTAGTGTTAGTATTTCGGAGACGTTGGCTTCGTCGACAGTCTCTTCCTCCATCTCCGAATTGTCTGTGGTGCCATCAAGCACATTGGCTTACTCTTCCGTTGAGACAACTCAACAGACTACTTTGTCTACGACTACCCCAACGACTACCTCTACCTCATCGACGTCAATCCCGACGACCACAAGTGAGCTCCCAACCTCCATCCCAAGTCTCCTTCCTACCTCTACTTCAATTTCTGTGCTAACATCTACTCAAGTACCACCCACAACTTTGGAAACATCGACTTTGCCAGTCACTACCACTTCTATCTCAATTTCTCCTGTCAAGATCGAGCCATCAACCACCGCTCCTGCTCCTGCTCCCAGTTTGGGTGCGAACACCCCTAGTGTCGGTAGTGGTGGTGGCACCTATACTGGTGATGGTACTTTTTATAGTCCGGGTCTAGGAGCATGTGGTATCACCAGCAGCGATTCCGATTACATTGTGGCCATCTCTACTACCTTGTTCGATGCCCAGGGGACAGGCAATCCAAACAAGAACCCTCTCTGTGGTAAGAAAATTGTCGCCTCTTATAACGGGGGGCCCGGAGTCACTGTGACAATTACCGACCGCTGCGAGGGATGCGTAAGTTCACCTGTCGTGAAATATTAGATGTTACATAGTATGTTAACAATCATGTAGAAGCAATATGATCTCGATTTCTCCCCCACCGCGTTTCAGGCGATGGGAGCTAAGCCAGATCAAGGCAGAGTTTCGATCTCTTGGAGTTACGCTTCATAATCGCATCCTTCCAGACTTTCGTTTTTTTTTTTTGCGGGGGATGGTTTCCTTCTGGATAGCAGTTGGACGCTTTAGACGGGTAGCGTTGCATTTTATTTCTTTTGTCTTGTTTTTGAGGAGTCAACAATCCAGATGAGAGCATAAAAAAGCATCTGTCTAGTGTGACATCAACATGGCAAAGAAAAAGTGGTGTTTTTATATGGTTCGGGGGTTTTGTTTTGAGGATCCGACCTTCAGAATCGAGGTGATTATTTAATCGACTTTTATGATTATCCCTCCTGGTCTTCCTCATAATTTTATTTTATTTTTAACTGTTTTTTGGTCAAGGATTGAATTCTTGAGCCTATTTTCCATCTTCTATTTTTCATTGTACATTTTTTTTTTAACTCCCCCTTAGAGGGATAACACCACACGGACTGCATGCCGTCTGGCCCTGCTGCATATAGCCCTCGTTTATATATGCATCTCACTTTACTCTTTCAGCAAATAAATAGAGTTATGAATCCAATTAGTCTGTAGTGCGGCACTTTTTCCTGGTGAAGATGAGCAATTTTGCTATTTAGCTTAGCCCTAGCTATCAGTAATATATGTACACAAAAGGACAGTCCGATAGTGCACCCCAAGATTGGGGATGATGTGCCAAGTGCGACACTGACTGAATGTTGTACTTGATCTCTGACAACGGTCTACACCAACGTTCCATCCTTCCACTCAGCATAATTAATGTCCAACCCCTCAGCATACGGGCCAACAGCCTCCGCGAACCGACTATAAGCCTCCGTAGCCTCATGAGCCTTACATGCATCTTTGTTCGCATAGCATTCAAAAACAGATATATGCCTCTCGTCATTGAGATCCTGCAGCCAAAGATAACACAACACTCCGGGCTCATCCCTGACCACCGCATCGATAAGAACCCCTGCAGCACGCGGTAGAAGGTGTAGATGTTCCCCTTTCATGCGCAAGTCCGCCCACAGGACGAACGGCTTCTCGGGCCAGGGTTGGTCGGGGCGGCGTAGGTAGCCGGCATAGTAGGTGGATACAGTCCGCTTCGTTGTTGCTGTCGTTGTCCCATCTCCGCCGGTGGCGGAGGGAGGAGGAGCAGCCAGGTCAGCGGGGGATTCGGAGGTGTAAATTCCGATAGTGCGCAGGGTGTGTGCATTCTCGTCGATACTTTTGGAAGCGAAGTTGGTGGTTGTGGGGAGTTTGGTGGTGTCGAGGAGCTACAATAGTGTAGACAGAGAGACGTGGGTGGTTAGTTGGGTGTCAATGATCAAGAGGGAGGGAGGAAGGGAGGGAGGGTTCGACAACCTGTTGTAGGCCCACTTCTGTGGAAGCGGTAGATGCCGTGGTGATTATTTTGGAGTTCTTGGGGAATTCCATTGGTTTATTGGGTGTTTTGGGAAAATGGAGAGTTGAACGGTTTTTGTGAGTTGCAGTATTTTGTTTCAATTGTTTGTTTGTTCTAGGTATTAATAGTTTGTCTATAGAGGGAGGGCGAGGGATCTTCCTAAGATCCGGGTAATTTTTTTTGATATCGCTACTCTTTTTGAGGTGAAGTCTGATGTGAATTTTTGGATTAATGGTGAGTTCGCTAGCTGGCCTTCGTTTTTTATGGGATACTAGTACTGATTCCTGACGGTTCATCAGCAAAAAAAATTCTACCTTATGTATATGACACTTTGATTCATGTATTAGGTGGTATTACCTGTGAGCCCTAAGCCTCTCATATCCTATGAGGCATTTGGTATAGACAAATACTCTGGGCAACATCATAGAACATCTTGTATTATTATAGAATTCATTAGTCAACTGGTAGTACCAAAATATACTGGATAACACCTTGAGGAATTATATAAACAAAATAATTCTCAGGTCTTGGGTAATCTATCTAAGATGCCTAAGGTCTCCTATGGCCTGCGTTATGGCCCTTTGCCTCAGGGTTATTCTGGTGTAGTTTCTCTACATCTGAGTTATTCCGTTGTGGACAGTAGACCCATGGAGTCCCCTTGGAGACTCTGTTCATTCTATTTTGCTAGTGTGGGAGTACAACAGTGCCGAGATGTTTGGCTCAAGCCTTGTCCTGGTCACAGACCCTGTGTTTTAGAAAGAGGATTGTGGTTGCAACGGTGCTAGAAAAGTCTCCAATAGGACGAAAATAGGCTCATTTGCACTTCTGAAAGTCTTATATTGGTTACTGAAAGGCTCACTTACATGGTGGTGCAGAGATTTTTAGCCCCCACTAAAATAAATATTATACTTTTTGGCTCAAACCTTGTTATGGTCACAGACCCTTTGTTTTAGAAAAAGGATAGTGATTGCAATAGTGCTAGAAAAGTCTTCAATGGGATGAAAATAGACTCAATTGCGCCTCTCAAAGGCTCATATTGGCCACTGAAAGGCTTGCTTACAAGTAAATGGTAGTGTAGAGATATTTCAGCCCTACCCCTGTCAGTGGGCTGAGCATCTTTCACACCAGCCTGTACTGGCCCAGTTGAGCTTCTGAGAGGCAACTTTGATCTTTGCTTCACCCTACTCTCGCTTCTACATTCTCAGAGCTCTGAAAAATGCCAAAATAGTGTGTAACCTCGGATGATTATCCCTCCTGAAGGACTTTATATATTTTTCTCCTGTATTTACCTAAGACTTGCACCACCTCTTACATCATGATGAGTTTGGCTTCTAATAAGTACACTACTGTTTTATACGATATCTCAGGCTACAGGCATCTGGTCATGATAGGGATAGCACAGTTGGATTTCCCTCATCAAGAGCATTCTTTTGAGCCTTTAAACGTCCCATTTGCACACTTTTCAAGGTCTATTCTTACACTTTTACACTCGGGTGGAATTTTGAACTACTGACTCTGTTCAAGAATACCTCAGGCTACAGTTCTTCTATCACCAAGCAGATACCACAGTTGGATTTTCCTTATCAAGAGTATTCTTTAGAGCCTTTAAACGTCCTATTTGCACCCCTTTCATGGTTTATTCTTTACACTTTTACACATGGGTGGAATTTTGAACTACTGACTATCTTGAAGGATACCCCAGGCTACAAGTATGCTATCGCCAAGCGGATACTACAGTTAGATTCCCCACATCAAGAGCATTCTTTTGAGACTTTAAACGTCCCATTTACGCCTTTTTCAAGGTCTTTTCTTCACACTTTTACACTTGGGCGGAATTTTGGACTACTGACAATCCTATAGAATCCCTCAGGATACAGGCATGCTATCGTCAAGTGGATACAACGGTTAGATTCCCCTCATCAAGAGCATTCTTTGGAGCCTTGGAATGTCCCATTTGCACAATTTTCAAGGTTTGTTTCTCACAATGTTACACTTGGACGGAATTTTGAACTACTGACTATCTTGAAGAATACCTCAGGCTACAGGCATGCAATCGCCAAGCGGATACCACGGTTAGATTCCCCTCATTGAGAGCATTCGTTAGAGCCTTTGAACATCACATTTGCACCATTTTCAAGGTCTTTTCTTCACACTTTTACACTATGGCAGAATTTTGGACTACTGACTATCTTGAAGGATAACTCAGGCCATAGGAATGCTATTGTCAAGCAGATACCATGGTTAGATTCCCCTTATTGAGACCATTCTTTAGACCAATTGAACGTCCGATTGAGGCTATTTCTAGCTCTGCTATCTATTAGTTATGTATATAGTACTACTAGTAGTATATAGTAGTGGTAGCTTAGTTTACCGGAAGGTTTATATAAATAAAATTATTATTCTACTAGCCTAAATAGGAAATTTGGACTCAGAACTGTGACCTGAAACATGTCTCACTAGAGCCTTTATTAGGTCAAGAAATGTTTCTGGTATTGTTTCGGTAATTTTCCTCTATTTTTCCGGTATTTTTCCGTTGTGGAATATATCCTCCTGGGAACTTCCTGGGGTCCCAACAGGACTCAGAACAGCTGGCTTAGCTAGTACAACCTTTGCACCTCAACTTAGTGATTCTTATATAATCCTCCTAGTCTACTTCTGAGTAGCACTATTACTGCTTTTGGATAAAACAACTGGAGTTTTATAATTTGGCCTCTTATCCCCCATGTGCCTCATGAGGCATAGGGGTCAAATGTGAACTTTTGCTGATGTAGGTACATTACGCAGTTGACTTGTACAAGTCAGCTGAGAGATTTCACACTATGACTCGCTATGAGTTATGAGGTCGTGTGACTCAAGAGTATAAGTCACCAGGGTTAGTATTGTGGAAGGAATGTCTATATAAAGGGGTTGTGACGACTGGATAGTTAGTTCCTCATGCAACTATCTAAGTACGTTCTGACACTATCAATTCAATTGTCTTTACTCTCATGATACCTAGGAATAAGAGAAGTGTTCTCTAGTAATCCTCAGCTACACGATAGGAGCAAGAGTATTCGGCTATCAGAAGTAGTGCGTGAGAATGAGGAAGTGCTACCTGCTGCAAGTATCACAAAGGGGAGAAGATTGCCACACCAACTGGGGTTGCAACTTTGCCCCAACTGCCAGTCTATATGGTCCGGATACATCAGCCAAAAGGCACAGTTTGCAATTTGGTATACCCTGTATATCCTGTGACCCCTATTTGTATCCTGAATATATTCAAATTATCTTCCTGTACATCCTGGAAACTAACTTTTGGCCAGATTGCTACCTCTTGATTTCATCTTATTTGCACTTAGTGACACTGGCTACAGTCTACCATTTTGGGCATATGCAAGGGTTTAAAGTGAGGGAGTCCAATTTTGCCATCAAAACTTTCAATTATCGATTGGTCATTTATCTGATATAATGAAGGTCTGAAATTTTGCATGTAGCTAGAATAAACCACTATTTATTTGATAATTTAATGCTTTTTGCCCTCTTAACAATTTCATTTTTCTCAGAATGCAAACAGGTACTCAGAATGTAAACAGATTTTCAGGATACGCCAAGATGCACAGGAAGTGCAAAATGCACAATGGTTGTTTTTTCCTAATGTAGGTCTATCCCTCGTGTGTGCTCGGGTCCTATAGCTTTGTCCTACTGGCTCCTGGTAACTTCCCTTGCTATTGCAGAATGAAAGCAACAGTGGACTCTGGGTGGATTGTTGACAGATTTGGTATATGGTTTCCTCCTTTCTAGATGGGCTTGATGTTTTTCTTGTTCGGAGATAGGTTTCTCACTCTCCTCTTAGGGTTTTGTTTCCTTTGGGCTGCATGTCTGAAGAGGCTTTTGGTTCGATGTTCTCTGACCTATTGTTTCCTTTGTAGTTTCTACTTAAAGTACCGGACTTTGATTTCTACCTCTACTTTAAGTAGTTACTCTGTCAGGCAGGGTCAGAGGATTTTATGCAGAGGGAGTGTGGAATCAACAGCTGTTGGAGGTTTGTTCCTGCCTAAGTGATAAGTTTTATGCTGGTCCGTTGCCTTAAGCATGAAATAAAACTGTTATAAAAAAAATATAAAAAAAAACCGATGAGTAGTTAGTCATGAATTATCTCCTCTACACATCCAGTGATTGAAATCTCAATATCATGAGAATTATTGTGGGATCTACCACACCCTTTTGGCTCCTCTCTTCTCATGGCTCTTTTGCCTAAACAGGTTCAGCAATCTCCTTCCATAATCTTTCTTCCCTTCTGATTGCCTATTCTTAGGCAGGCCTGATATAGAGTTTATCCCTTCATGTCCATCCTCCCTTCCGCTTCTGCTTTGCATATTACTTAGCATTTTGCATGGTTTGTAATTCTTCTTTCCACATTACCAGTTGGCGCTGTGGTATCCGGACTCCTTACAGAAGTAGCTCTTTATTTTGAATGCATGTAGCCTTGATAGGGAAAGCTTCAGTGAGTAACATCTCGGTCTCATCTTTCGTTTCAGCTTTAGAATATATTTGGCTATAGTCAATCAGCAAAAATAATACTTAGCGCCCGGGGCGCCCTGTACTTCTGGCGCACCTAGTGCACATAATGTCAATCGTGAATCAGGACGCAATCACGACCGCTTCCTAACTCCAGGCGCACCTGGTGCAACACTTAATCTTCCTGAATGCACCTGGCGCAACACTTGATATTCCTGAATGCACCTGGCGCAACACTTAATCTTCCTGAATGCACCTGGCGCAACACTACATCTTCAGGAGATAGAGTCAAAGGTACCTCCTTTACCCGCTCCTGACCCAGGTCGCAGTACTGGCACAGTAAAAAGGTCTCTTTAAGTAGTCTTCTATGATATTTCTAATTCTACTAGTCTAGCTAAGTGATATAAATACAGGTGTCATCTTTCTATAGTTCAGGCTCTCCTGGGCTCTGGCACTCCCGAGCTCTGGCACTCCCTGGTGCCTGGTTGGATCAGTAACATCATGAATATTCACCGCGTAGGGATAAGCCTTATACCAGCGTGTAGCTGGCATTGAGCCCAACAATCTCCAAAATACAGAATTGAAATCCGTCCTGCGGTTGTGGAGTAATCTGCTATCGAGTAAAATTCTGCCAGCTTGACACTTAACACACCCTCTACAGAAGTCAGCGATTTCCCGAGTTTTGACGCCACAAGGACGTACCTTATACTGGCGTGTAGCTGGCGTCGAGCCCAACAATTTCCATAAAACAGAATTGAAATCCGTCTTGCAGTTGTGGAGTAATCTGCTATCGAGTAAAATTCCGCCAGCTTGACACTTATCACACCCTCTACAGAAGTCAGTGATTTCCCGAGTTTTGACGCCACAGGGACGTAACTTATACCGGCGTGTAGCTGGCGTCGAGCCCAACAATCTCACGAAAACGGAATTGAAATCCGTCCAGCGGTTGTGGAGTAATCTGCCATCGAGTAAAATTCTGCCAGATTGACACTTAACACACCCTCCACAGAAGTTAGCGATTTCCCAAGTTTTGACACCACAGGGACGTACCTTATACCGGTGTGTAGCTGACGTGAAGACCAACAACCTCCAGCAAACAGAATCAAAATCCAGCCTGCGGTTGTGGAGTAATCAGCCTTCGAAATCTGAAATCGCCAGCCCTCTAACTTCATGAATAATAGTCAGGTAGGGATGAATCCTATATGAGTGTGTAGCTGGTGTCGAGCCCAGCATGATGCAGGTGTCAGATTCAGGATAGGCATTATGGTTGTGGAGGAGTCTTCTGTAAAGGCCAGGAGGAGGCGGGTTTGAGGAGAGTAAAGTGTGAAGTCACATCGCGTTGCGTCCAAGCCTAAGTGCCGAGAAACCACAACAAAGTAGAGACTACCATAGATATCACTCGCTTTCAGACTGTAGTGAGCTGGCATTTTCGCTCTCTGAAAGATCAAGTTCTGAAAATAGAACTAGAGAGTATCTTTAGTGGTGCAAAATTAAAATTAAGAGTTGAGTAGCGGCAATCTCACCTAGCGCCCACACTAACCCAATTATTATTGCCAAGGCTACCCCCTTTCCAGGTATGAGAGATGGGAGCAAAGCGATAGGCTACTCTGGATATTGAGTAAGTGAGTAGTAAATCAGGAGGTGCGATAGTGTTGTGGGTAGTATCCGGAGGCACAGGAGGCAAGGTTGTGTAGCTACTAGCGTTCAGAGGTAAGTGAGGATAGCAATGGTGTCTCCTGACGCACCTGGCACAAGCGAGTATCCTGGCGCAAGCGAGTATCGCACTCTACCTCAGGGCGCACCTAGCGTCAGGGGTGCAAACTCTCCATACCTTGTATCCTGACGCAACAGCGACGCATCTGATGAATAGTAATTTTTTGCTGATGTCTGCTAACATGCTGTTTCTAGTAAGTTGGCTACCCTTCCTTCTCCTTTCTCGGTTTCGTCCAGTGGCTCCCTCATAACAACAATTCTCTGCTCGGCCAGTACCTCACTCCCTACCTTCAATTCCTTCCTGCAGCCCTCTTTGCCGTTCACAGCCCTCAGCTAAACTTGATTATGGTATTGCACTACTTCATTGGTTGATGTCAGATCCTTGAGTGGGAGTAATTACTGCTACAGCCTGCCTTCGGGCATTAGGTGACCTATTTAACAAATCTCTTAATTGGCTATTTACCTTGTTCCATTGTATTCAGGTTTTCTTATGTTGGACACTTATTTATTCTCTTGGTTAAGAATTGAATTTACAGCAAGAGGTTTTCCTGTTGTTTCCTGCTTTCATGTTTGGTGGTTTCCTTCTTTTGATCTTAGGGGGCTGGGTAGGCTACAGTAGCTTAATGTCTTTTAGTAGGGGGGTTTTGTCTTACATCCGAGATGTGAGATTAGTTCTAGACCAGAGAAACTTGGGATGATAGCTTTTTCCTCAGGCACTGGAATGGATGGAGGTTATTTTTGACCATAGCTAGCACTGCATGTCTGGTGGTACCACTAGTAAGGCAATGCAAAACTGAAAAATAAAAAATATGACAAGTAGTTAGTTCTTCATGCAACTATCTAAGTACTTTCTTATTCTATTAATTCAATTGTCACTACTATCACAATACCTGAGAACAAGAGAAGTGTCTCTCATAAAGTTACGACTACATGATAAAAGCAAGACTGTTCAGCTATCAGAAGTAATGTATAAGATAAGCGAGGATTATTACCTCCTGTCAGTATTATCCAGGGAAGAGGATCTTTCCCATACCGATGGAAATGTATGAAATTGATGCGAAGTCTGACCTATGGCAGGATGGGAAGAGAGGCATGAAGTTAGTGGAGAGATTGGCTTCGTATGTTTTGAAGAATAGGATTAATTTTCTGACAAAGATGGAAATGTTTCCTTTTACGAGAAATGCCAGTTTGGCTTATTGATTTTCAAATTGTTTTGGTTAAACAATGTTATGAGTAGTGGGGATGTTTTAATTGTTAAATTGTTATTTGAGATTGACAAGGTTTCTTTTGGTTTTGGGTTTTTAGGCTATAACTTAGGTTGTATATCATGGATTATCCCGTAAGTAGCTACAAATAAACCGAGGATTTTACAAAAAACAAAAACAGGTTGCTCTTGATAGTAGTGTTTCAGCAAATGAACATTTCTAGTAGACTGCTAGAGTTAATGCACTTTGTAAGTAAATGAGTTTGTAGATCACAACTTAAGAGCCTTAATAGACGTCACGTAACAACCCAGCATGCTATAAAGGAAGTGAGCAAAGCAAATTCTATGAGAGTTGCTCAATATGCAGGTTGTTAGGATACATTTTGGTTACGATACTAAGCTTAAATGCTGAAAATTATATTATACTTTTTTTCCCAGTGAGAATGATTTTTGATTACTAATTATCTGAAGAATGAGATGCTTGAACTCTTTAATAATAAGTATGAATTATCTATATTATATAATATGAATAAATCCTCATATTTTGTCACCTCTGCATTTTCAGAATAAGATAAATGGTAAAAGTATTTAATGTCATGATCTCAAAGTAGATATATCTACAGTCAATTGTCAGAAGTGTTAATGATATTAACTCAGCTGCCTCACCAAAAGGCAAATACAGATCTTTAATGTACTATGAATATGACCATTACTGTTAGCAATATTGCACAATTGTAACACAATTTACATAACTCACTCTCCAATTGAACACTTATGAAATACCAATTCAGATATGTAAACCCTGTAGCCTTTAAAAAACAGTCAATTCCTAAAACCTTGGAAAGAGAGATGACCAATATTGAAAAACAGGCATGATTATTACCTTTTTCTACTGCCTATAGACTATTGGCCTTGTTGCTCAAACTATAGAATGGCCTTGAAGCATAGTTAAAAGTTTCTTTATCTGAGCATGAAAGCCTTAATTACTAGAAATTTTCCCTTACCCTAGTCATCTCCAGTTCTCAACTACTAGCAGTGTGGCACAATTGTCCCAGCAGCCAAATCCAACCAGAAAATAACTATATCAGATTTCAGAGATCAGTATTCACTTGATATTTCCCTTTTTACATGTAAAGCATGATAGGACTGGTTTTATACTGAGTAATATGACATCATTGACTAATAAACTACAATATTTAATAAAATAGTAGATATGGTGCTCTGAGAAGCCAATATCAAGAAATGGCTAGCCAAATCAAAACCCAATCTCCAGCCTGAGCATATTGCAAGGATATTGAGATGAGCTATAGTTCATAGATACTAGACAGTAAAGAATTTTGAAAGAAGTATTTGGATTAATGAGTATAGTGTGGAGAAATTCAGGGATCTAAAGCAACAATGGTTTTTCAGAAAACTTGATGAAAAGTTGTTGGCTGATTGTATTCATCTCAAGGAGAAGGATAAGAGAATTTCGCTTATAGTTTGATAGTACTATTGGGATGAGAGAATGGTTTCTTTAATTCTTATTACTCAAAATATCAACAAGACCAGATATGTTAGGCTCTTAAGAAGGCATCTTTTTCTGCTATTCATCAAATAATCTCCTTTAGCATTAGCAAAAATAAGAGTCTGCGCCAGGAGGGCCCTGTACATCATATACAAGGAGCGCCTAAAACGTCAATCGCAAATCAGAATACAACCACTACCAGGCGCTTACCTCAGAGAGCACTGGGCACAATTGCTGATTGCCCTGAACGTACCTGGCGCAACACATGATTTTCCTGAATGCATCTGGCACAATACTGCACCCTCAGAACACAGACTAATACATATTGAATCTTCAGGAGAGAGTCAAAGGTGCTTCCTTTACCTGCTCTTGACCTAGGTCACAATGAATTTGAAGCTACTAAAGCAAAGTAAAAAACAGTATACTCTTATTCTATTCTATTTCTAGTTCTATTTCTCTATACCAGTGTATTCACTATATAAAGCCCCTTCTCAGGCTCTTTAGAAAGACTCCTTTCACAGAGGACAACAATTTCCTGAGTTTTCATGCCACAGTGACATACTCTATACGAGTGTGTAGCTGGGGTTGAGCCCAACAATGTCCATGAAACCCAATTGGAATCTGTTGCGCGGCTGTGGAGTAATCTGCTATTGAGTAAATGTCTCCCAGCTTGCCACTTCTACGGCAGTGAGCCTCTTTCTGAGTTCTGATGTAACTGGTAGGTATCTTATACTGGCATGTAGCTGACATTGAGCCCAACAACCTCCAGAAAACAGAATTGGAATCTGTGGAACAGTTGTAGAGTAATCTGCAATTGACTAAAATTCTGCCTGCTTAGTATCTCATACCGCCAGCTTAGTACCTCATACTCTCTCTACAGAAAACAGTGATTTCCTGAGTTTTGCTGCCAGAGAGACGTACCTTATACTGCCGTGTGGCTGGCGTTGAGCCCAATAACCAGCAAAATACAGAATCAAGATCTAGCTAGTGGTTGTAGAGTAATCTGCTATCAAGTAAAATTCCGCCAGTTTCCAAATACTCCCTTCCACAGAAGACAGCAATTTCCTGAGGTTTGATGCCACAGAGACATACCTTATACAGGTGTGTATCAGGCGTTGAGCTCAACAATCTCCAGCAAAGAGAATCAAGATCCATCTAGTGGTTGTAGAGTAATCAGCCTTTGAAATCTGAAATTGCTAGTCTTGTAGCTTCATGATTAATAGTCCAGTAGTATTGAATTCTATATGAGTGTGTAGCTGGCATTGGGCCCAGCATGATGCAGGTGTCAGATTCAGGATCGGGCTTGTGGTTGGGAAGGAGCCTTCTGTATAGTTCCAGAGGGTTGATCTTAGGCCAGAAGTGTGAGTATGAGGAGAGCTAAGTGTGAAGTCACATTGCGTTCAAGCCTACTAGTAAATGTCAAGAAACCACAACAAAGTAAGCTACCTAGAGGCTGTTATAGCTATAACTCACTTTCAGACTGGAGTGAGCTGGCATTTTTGCTTTCTGAAAGACCAAGTTCTCAAAATAGACTTATTGGGTGTCGTTAGGGCAAAATTAAAATTACGAGGAGTGTTAGCACAAATTAAAATCAAGAGTATGGTGGCTTTCTCACCTAGCGCCCACACCAACTCAATTATTTTTGCCAAGAGTACCCCCTTTTCAAGTATCAGAGATAGGATAGAATACTCGGATGTTGAGTGAATTAGTAGTGAATCACATTAGCAAAACGTATACGGCCCTCCTGGTCCACCCTGGTCCACTTTTTCGGTAAAATTTTCAAAAATTTGGATCAATGCGGATCGTAGTGTACCATGTGAACCACTGGGACCACAACCTCCCTTGGTGGACCAGGAGCATTCAGGATCTCCGTGGACGCCCCTCCGACATTTTCCTGATGCAGTAGGTGCGATAGTGTTGTGAGTAGAGTCCAGAAGTATGGGAGGTAGGGCTGCATAGCAACTAGTGTCCAGTAGTATGTGAATATAACAACTGTATCTCCTGACACACTTGGCGCAACCTAGTATGGCACCGTACCTCAGGGTGCACCTAGCCTCCAGAGCACACTGTTACTGTACCGTAAATCCTAACGCAACAGCGGCGCACCTGATGCAAGATAATTCTTTGCTGATAAGCATACAGGATATTTTTTTTCAGCAAGATTATACTTTGGTTCACAAGGCTTATAGTATTATGGATTGGTTGGAGAGAAACCCTTTGGAGATTAAGAAAAGTTTTCCTGATTTTCCTGATTTTCCTGATTTTCCTGATTTATATCCAATTGAGCATATCTGGGCTGAGCTTAAAGAGCAATTGCACCAGCAGTATTCAAGCATAGCAGATACCTTAGGAGGAAAGAAAGCTATTAAGAGAATGCTTACATATGTATTACAATTAGTTTGGGAGATAATTTCTGAGGAGTCTTTTGAGAAGTTATAGAAATTCATGCCTGATAGAATAGCTGCAGTCTTAGAAGCAAGGGGAGGTTTTACAAAGTATTAGCTATTTTTATTATTTTATATGTAATTCTACTACTTTACCTCACTGATTATTGATCATAGGTTGTTAATTGTTCATTGAATCTTCGTGTACATACCCGTTGGCAACCTCTCTATTATTCTACTACATACAGCTTGGGACCTATGGCGCAACTGTAATTAAACATTTCTTAAATTATGAACACTTCTGATGACTAACTATACAATATCACAATACCTAGAACTAGTTTAGTATAAACTATAGTCACAATTTATGCTTGTCTTCTGCTAATTTCCCTTCAGACTTAATACACTACTACTAACATAAGAATTAAGAGAAAATAAAAGAAAAAGGAACAAAGTAGAACTATGACAATGAGAATTGCCCTTCCTCTTACTCTATCTTAAGCATCTAGCTTCAAATTAACAGTACTAGTACGGAATCAATTGGGAAACTTTTACAAGCTTAAGTATTATGGTCTGCTTAACTACAAGTAGAACAGTCATGAGTGTCATGGTAATTAGAAGGAATCAGGAGTAGATTACAATTCAGTTGTGGAACTCAGACATGGTTTTTCACTCTGATTGAGCTAATTTATTCTTAGGCAGTAGCTGAACATTTTGTCAACTGACTAGTCTTGTGAAATCTTTTAAGTTTATTGAAGAGCAAATAATGCAGGCCTAAAACCAGTATTTAATAAACCTTTGCCAGAGTAAACATGAGTGATCTGAGATATGACAATAGATTGAATGGCAACAATTTGGGAAAATAGTTGGTCAACATGAGGAATCAGATAGTGGGAAAAGTTTCATCTATTATAAATGTTAATAATTATCAAGGTATGGGCAAATTAGTGGAAGGCAAGCATAAATTATGTCTAAACTAAACTATTGTACGTTAACAAAAATAACGTACATCAACAGACAGAAAAGCTCGGTGATGGCAACTCAACTACCCTACCAACTCCACTATCATGAAAACCAAAAACAAATTAAAAAAATGTAAATACATAGTAGAAATTAATATTTAGTATATCATCCATCAGTCTTAATAATTGCTTCCATCCTACTTACCATTGATCCTGCCAAAGTATTAAAAACCTTTGGGTAGAGAAGTTCCCAACAATCAGTGATAGCTTCCTCAATTGCCTTTTTGACCTCAGCAACAGGACCCTTCATAAGATGGAGCTCAGGATAGTTCTAGTAAAGCTTATCTTTTACCAGAGACCAAAAATGTTAGGCACATTGGAAGCCCATGTATGAAAGACTGGAATCCAGCACACGGACCTCCGAGCGCACAGACCACTGTGCACAGATCTCAAAAATACGGCTATCATACCCCTGCGGTCCTGACATTGGCTAAACAGTATAATCACTGGTATGATATCCGAAGGTCACATGTTCAACCCACACTGCAGTCATAGTTAATATTACTATCTCATGGTTGCAAATCAATCTCTGTATCTTGATACAAGGGATGCGACAGAGAGGTTTTCGCTGATTTTTAGATAAGAGTTGGTGCTCTATTAGTACGAAGTCATACGGTGAGGTTTCATCAGTTGGTTATGAAGTTATGGCACTTCAAAGATAGACCAACCAACATATGCAAGTATCTTCGTAAGAAGTAAGCCTATGATTACCTGGCATGAGAAATCTTGATCAGAACATGACTGGAAGGAACAACTGGTATGATAGCGAGCCAGGCTGCATATACAGATTAAGTTTATTGAGTGCAGAGATCGAATGCAAGTAATTGGAAGGACAATTAACTTAGCAAAGGATTTAGCTGAAGTGGTGTGTGAGTCTTCAGGGTCAAAGGATGTTCGCATATTCATAAACACAAGTCTGAGTCAGTAAGGTACTGCGCTAGTATAGGAGTAAGAAGTACTCTCGGAAATACTATAAGTAGACAGGGTCTCGCCGGAAAGTTAAAGGAATCATTAAGCACCGGAGAAGAGATCTTATCAATATAAAAAGTTATCACATTACAAATCTTTATCATCTTTTTATTATATCAATTACTTCTCACGAGTGATATTACCCACGAGCCTTCTTAGACAAATCTCCAAATACACATACCCAGGCTTAGTCTGATATTATAGTCCTACTCTCGGCTACCCCTAACAAAACATTTCCCATAGGACTGAGATCTGATGAATAGGCAGAAATTTCTAGA
Source organism: Tuber microsphaerosporum (assembly GCA_003521225.1). Classification (NCBI taxonomy): domain Eukaryota; kingdom Fungi; phylum Ascomycota; class Pezizomycetes; order Pezizales; family Tuberaceae; genus Tuber; species Tuber microsphaerosporum. Next base: position 14,450 of record QOVD01000392.1, on the reverse strand, counting down.
AGAGCAATTTCCTGCCTTCTGAGCTATCTCCTAAAGGGCAAGTGAGTCTTAGAATTGTCAAAGATAAAAACTACCTCTTCATCTCCACCCTTTTCTCTGATATCCTGCCATATCTCTAGAAAGTCATAATAATCATAGACATCAATAATTGACTTTCCAGTAACTCCACCCCTAGCAGAAGTAGGATCAGGAAAAACAAGCAAAAAGAAACCATAAGTTTGACCACAAAAACAACTAGTCATTATCTGGCTAATCCCTCTCTCTCCTCTTCTAGCAGCTCGTTCAATACAATCCCTATTCCACTTCTCATTTGGGTATTTAAATACCCATTTTTTCCTCTTCTCTCCTTCTCTCTTCACAGCTACCTCATCTCCCCTCATTGTTTTCCTTCTCCACATCTCTCTTGTCCAATGCCTATAAGCTAATGCTTATTCCAATCTCTCTTGAGCTATATCCTCATTCAAATAAGCCCTTTCTTGTGTCAACCCCTTTTTTAGATTTTTTTGTGCAAGCCTTCTTACTGTCATAGCAGAGACATTGAGAGCAACTTTGTTGGCAATGTCAGAATAGCTAGTATTGTGATTGCTGAGAGCTTCCTCCACCATAGATTTATCCTGCCACTTGATAGTTTTAGGATATCTTTCTCTACCCTTTCTCTCCTGGCCCTCTTGATCTCCTTTTAAGATAGGGTCTTTAATAGTGTTGAGAGAGATGTCAAGATAGTGAGAAATTTGGCTATAGCTCATTTGAGGCTCGAATAACTCAAGAATTCTCCCCCTGGTAAACTCAGAGAGGTGCTTGGAGGGAATGGGCTTTTTGGCATGACTGCGAAGAATAGGAGGCATGGTTTCTTATAACAAAAGAATTAGGATAATTGGTTGGGTTTTGGTTGATGTAGAGGGATTTCTTGATGTGGTGTTCAGTGGAGGGGTGATGAGGAGGGTTGCGTTGCCCCCGATCGTGGGTGTACAGATATTTTATTAACGGACAATAGTTCCAGGTATTGTAGCATTATAGACATATCTGCTCCGAGGTCGTAGCATTAATGACTTTTACCATAAGATAAAAAACTTACCGGTATTATAGTAAGGGCAGGAACTCTTCTAGCAATAGGGTTCGGATATGATTTCCTTGGTACTTGTTGCATATGGGTAATAAGAATTTATACGATATGATACACAAACTTTGATGCACGAATCAACATATTCTAAATTACCCTTCCTTTTTTCTTTTTTCTTTTTCACTTCCTTTCTTTTTTTACCAAACTGGGTAGCAAAATAATTATTTATTAAGCGAAATTAGTATTCTAATCGGAGCTAATTGATGCCCCGTCAACGCCAAGGAGCTGAAGCCCTGCCATCCTCCAGCGAACCACTACCGTAGCAGTAAAGTACTTGTAAAGGGTAACAGACCCAGCGCCATGAGAGGTGGACATACTGTACCCATCACAGAGAAAAGGGGTATCATAATATTGTCAGTCAGTCAGTCCCTTTGCCTGTCATTAAAATCAAGGAATGGTCTTACATGTTACACATTTACCCCCGATTGCAGAATTTAATTTACGCGTTCAGTTTGCTCGAGATATGGGTTAGTATTGTATGTACGAGTACCGGTATGTAATACTTCCAAGCTGTTCTGTCATAATCTATTGACACCTTCTAAAAATGCGAATACCGTATTTACTCGTATCCCTTAGTCCGTCGGGTGCTGCGCCCAAGAAATCTAGTTAAGAAAAGATCGAGATCTAGAGTGTAACCTTCCTTAACTAGAAATAAATTAACGAGATCGGGAAAGTATCCTTCCCTAACTGGATGTAAATTACTTGGCTTTTAAACTAAGACCTCTAGCACAGATTTCTTGGGCGCAGCGACGGACTAAGGGATAATCCACTATCTCCGTATGCAAAGCTATCTCCATGATCAGAGACAAAAATCCCCAAGAAGGATTAGTGTTTTTCTCACGCTGTCAAACCTGAGTGTGCTGAGTGTGCTGGATCTCGCTAACTGGAATTCGCAACTATGTTAACTTGTCAAGCTAAACCTATAGTAGGCTGAGGCAGGGATTGACGTAGATAGCCTCGCATACGGAGATAGTGGATTATACGAGTAAATACGGTATAGTACTTGTACTCGTACAGTACCGCCGTGTGCTAAAAGTTCTGGTACCCCGGCTGGTGTGGTAGTATAGCCCTTCTGTGTTACTGTACAGTACTAGCTGGTGTACCAGAACTTTTGACACACCGCTGTACTAGTGTACGAGTGCGCAAGGCGCAGCTAGGGCCAAGGGGGCTAGTTTTTGCAGTGATTTCGACCCCTATCCAGTACCGTCTATTCTGTGAGAGTTCTTTTCGACCGAAATCCAAGGCACACAACGAGCGCCTTCCGGTTCCGGATTTATTCGTGGTGGCACTTGTAGTACAGTAATAGCTGGCTAGTGGTTTTGGTCTCGGTATTTCGGCTCAGGTGAGCGGCTAATCTTAGGAGCCCACAAGAGCTGTGCTTTCGTGTGCTTGTAAAATTATCAGGGCTAAGGGTGCGCAATGTCCTGTAACACCTCTACCGGTATTGATCCTAGCTATGGAGTTTTATGTGGGAGCTCTATTTGGATCGAAAGTGTCGTGTCTGGTCAACAAAAAATCAGCAATAGTGAAGTTGTTGTTATGAGCAGCCTGACCCGAAGGAATGGAAACCTTTTGGAATTGTGTACAGTACCACAGCATAACAAGACTACTGCCGCTTTCCACAATTGGTATCAAATATTTTTATTTTTATTTTTTATTTATTAAAAAACGAGTTAGATGTCCAAGTTACAGAAGCCCAGGCGCTAACATTTTGCTCTTGATATTTTATCTATGAATTGTTTTTAAATCGGTTTTCCTAGTGGATAGACGCTCATCTTGGACATTGTAACTGCCGGACGGCCGGTATTGAGCCCCCTACCGGTAATATTTTGGGAGGGCCAAGTTTGTAGTTGATCCGTTGGTTTCGTATGCAAAAAGGCGCTGACTACACCGAGGTTTTTTCGTCTCAAAAAACTTGCATAACCGTGTTTTAACCCTGATAATTATGTCCGCTCGAGATTATTCTGGTCGCTAGCAGCAGCTGATGTTTTGCAACTTCAAGGTTCGAAAAACCTAAGGCTACAACTACCGGCAAATGTTCCTCAACGAAAGAATGGGTGCTCGGGCCGAACGACCGTTTTGAAAACTCGCCAGCAGAGGTAAATTTAGCAACGCGAAGCATACATCAAATTTTGCAATGCCGTCGTCAAAGATTCGGCAGCTCCAGATCTGCACCGCTGTGGCAACGGAATCTCACAATGCAGTGCTCAAACTTTGGTTCGACCATTGTGATCACCGGAACAGGAAGAGTTTTTGTCATTTTGGGGACTGAGTTGTCCGCCCAGAACGAGAGCCTGGCTGTTTATGACCAATGGGGATTTTTCCTGTCCGGGCGTTTTGCCCGGGGACTCACGCTGGTGCTTGGCTTAGGTAATGACTCTTGGACCAGAGGTTTCCTTACTTGAGTCCACTATTTTTTTATTTTTTTTTGTTAAATCCTCGGTTTATTTGTAACTAACTATGGGAAAATCTATGGCATATAACCTAAGTAATGGCCTGAAAACCCAAAAACAAAAGAAAATTCTTCACTCCCAAAATAACATTTTAACAATTAGAAATCACCACCATCCAAAACATTCATTGAAAAAACAATTTAATAATCATGAAGCCAACCCGGCATTTCTAGTAAAAGGAAATATTCCCATCTTCTTCAGAAAATTTATCCTATTCTTAATAATATAAGAAGCAACTCCCTCTATCAGCTTCCTTCCTTTCTTTCCATTCTTCCACAGATTGGAATTGGGGTCTATGTCAAATGTCTCCATCGGTATGCAGCGTCTCTCCCCGGCCAAATACGGGCATCGCACGACATGTTGCATTGTTTCCGGTTCGCCCTTGCACATAGGGCATAGGTAATCTATGTTCTGATTCAACCTGTTGGTTTGTACATTGAGGTAGCTCTTGTTGGCCCTGGTCCGGTGTATTTGTCCTGTCACAAATTTCGGGAGGGGCATGAAGTTCCAGGATTCCCTGAATGGCGGTCTGTATTGGTAGTACGGGGGTAGGTTTCCCCAATCCATTTTTCTTGCATTCTCTTGCGTACTGACTCCTTAGCCTCCGTGTGCCTACTGGCGTCGTCTGGCGTTACCTGTGCCAAGCGCGTCGGTCGTAATGGCATATTTTTCCCAGGTATGTCTTCGGTTGCCAATGCCGCTATTTCGTCTATTGGTAGTCTGACTTGAGCCATTGTCGTGTAGTTAGAACTCCACGTTTTGGGCCTCATCCCACCTTTATTCATGTTGAACTCTGCCCTACGGTTTGTCTTGAACCTGAAGTCCCCTTTATGGTAGAAGCTTTAGGGAAACATGGCCGTGGCGATGTTGTTTTCAGGAATGGCTGTTGCCAGTCGAACTGCTGTCATTCTCCTTGCTTGTTCTGTGTATATCTCGATTGGGGCCAGGCAGGCCTCAGCCGATAATACCGTGGTGTTTGTAGCATAGAAACCATTCGTAATCCAGCATAAAACTCTGTTCCAGAAGGTTTGCATTTTTCTCATCATCATTGTTGACGGGGTTAGAAATTCGGCTCTGTAAAGCATCGTCGGTAAAAGTATCCCTTTGGCTAGCCTTCGAGCTCCGTAAGGGGATAGGCCTTTCCTGGGTAGTGATAGTCTCTGAAATCTCCAGAATGCGGCTTGAGCTAGAGTGAGCCGCTTGGTGAAGTGATGTGATGTTTCGCCATTGTCTGTTAGCCAGTAACTAAGCCATCTTACTACTTGTCCTGCTGGTCGAACCACGTATGCCTGTATTGTTACATTGGACTCTGATCTTTCTCCCTTCTCTTTCCTCTTTCTTTAATGCATAAGTTCGGTCTTTGCCACGCTGAAGGAGAGGTTAATTGCTTGGGCTGTGGTTACCATTTCCGCCGCTTTCTCCTCTAAACTGTGTGCATTCCTTTCACATGAGTCTCACACTACTGTAATCTGGAAGTCATCCACGTATGATATAAAGAATTCACCAGGTCCCCTTTCTGGTGTAACGAGCTTATATGTATTATGAATAGTAAGGGGGATAGGGGCGATCCTTGGGGAATTCCCTTGGTTACTTCATGCGTTCTTTGTGGACTTCTGGGGTAGGCTAAGGATATGTTCGTGGTTGATATGAAGTTTTGTATCCAGTCGATAAGATACCTAGGGACCTCCCGGGTTTCAACTAACTTCTGTAGTAGCTTCCGGTGGTCAACCTTGTCGAAACTACCTTTGACATCTAGAAATAATGACGAAACCTTTTTCTTTGCAAATTGAGCTCCCTTCATCCAGTGTTGAAGGGAGACCGCCGCGTTCACCGTTGACCTGTTTGGAAGGCTCCCGGTCTGGTTTAGGCAGTACAACCCTGTTTTGTATGCGATTCTCATGAGGTGGTTGTTTACCACTTTCTCAGCTATTTTGGAAAAGGTCTGCATCAAAGCTATCACCCTGAAGCTGGCGCAGTCTGTATAGTTATCTTTGTTGGGTTTTGGAAGTATTACTCAGAAGGATTCTTTTAGCATCGGAGGGTAAAGTCACCATACCAGCATGTCGTTGACGAGAGCTGGTATAATTTTTGGGTTTATTGACATAATTCCTTTCCATACCCCGTACAGTACTTGGTCTGGCCTTGCGGCCGATTTCTTACTGCATCTACTTAGAGGCGTCGAGACCTCGCTGAACCTGGTGAGTTCTTCCGTGTGTCCCACTTCGTGTTTCTCAGGTGGCCTTCCCTCCACTGGGCTCTCGCCGGGTGGGAAGAATTGGGTTATTATCGTCTGCTCTGTTGTTTTGGGCTTGTCGCTCTGTCCTCCTGGCACCCTGTTCAGAATTCTTATCTTGGTGAATTGGTGTGCCGTTCAGACGTCATTCTTTTTTGCCGATTCGAGGAAATTGTCTCAATACTCTTTTTTAGCTTTAAGTAGGGCTTTTTTGTACTTTTTTTGAGTTTTGTTTCTTTCTTTCACCCCAGTTCCGTCACATCTGACATGCCGGGCAGCTCTGGTGTATATCCTTCTCATTTCTATCAATTCAGGTTTCCACCATGCCTTCGACCACCTTGACGGTCATTTCATTGGCGTCCAGCTTCTCGCTAGGTGGATGAGCCTTCTTAAACTCGTTTGGAACTCCTCCTCAGCTTTCGAAGCCTCTATAATGCAGATATATCCTTCCTCACTGTTCCAATAGTCTTTCAGCACTGTGTCGAACATTGGGTTGGGTTCTGCTTTCTCGGTGCGCTATTTGATCCTGCCTCAGTCCAGAGCCGGTCTTGCCAGGGCAATTTCTTCGGAGTCGATTTCTGTGACTATTATGATGTGGTTGGAACCTGTTCTCTGTGTAATGTCTCTCTATCTGGCCACTCTGTTATACATAGCTGCAATTGCTAAGGTATAGTCAATGACTGAGGGTCTGTGTAGTCATGGGTTATCCGGGAATCTGGTGGAGATCCCCGGTGTGTTTAAAATCATATAGCCCAGTAGTCTGGCTATTCTCATGTAGTGTTCCCCGTCCTTCTCTCGGTAGCTGATAAGACTCTCATCAGATCAGTAAGGGAGGTGTGTACATTCATGTCTCCTACCACAAGTATAGGCTCATTCGTTTAGGTAAACAATTTCTCGGCTGGCACTGAGTGCCCCTTCACTCCTTGTTGGTTATATGCTTTGACGATGCCCAAGGATCGGCTTCTGTTGACCAGCATTCCTACCTTCACGAACACTTTTAAATACAAAATATCTTCCACATTTGGAACAATAACAAAGGAAATTTCAAGTAATACTCGTAAAGAAATATAAGTACAAACTCTAACCTTACTAACTTTCTGAAAAACACATTCATACCCTGGGGCCCTGAGTGGCTTCCCATCATACAAAGGTGCATCTTGAACACATACAAAAGAAATATCAAAACGTTTTGCAATATGAAACAACATAATAAAAACATCATTGCTCCCTCTGCAATTATGTTGTGCTACTTTAATCTTCATTCCTTTTGTTCTTCTCTCTTGGTCGCTTGACATTATGGCCAACTGGCCTAATGTTGAGCATCCACCATTCCAACATTGGCCAGGGAAGCCATTCGCTGGTCGTATTTCTTCTGCGCTTCCTCTTTTACTTTAACCCTCGCAGGGCAATCTTTGTCACTTGCCGAATGTTTGCCCTCATATGCGGGGCACTTGGCGGGAGTCATTGGGCAGCAGTCATGGAATAATCTTTTGTTCCTGCGGCAGGCTGTTTCTCGACACTTGTGGTCTTCCTCACAGTGGTTCTTGGAACAGACTGGGCAGATGTCGGTCATCTCCTTACACCCGACTTTCGGGTACCCGTATTTCCAATATCTGGTACATTGTGTGGTAGGTGTTGGGTGCCACATTATTCTAGCGTCTTTGTATTTTCCCATAAAGAGGAATTTAGGCTCGAGTTTGTTGGCGTCTGCTTCGGCTACCTTAATGATAACTGAGGTCGCTTTCTTCTCTGGTGTTTTCGTTTTTGCCTCTTCTTTCAAGAATTTGGCCGAAGTTACAGTGATCTTGTGCGTCTTCATCAATTGCTCTTTTATGACTCTATCGAGGTCGATGTTGTTATCAGGTACCAAATCATAGAAAATCTCATAAACAAGTAGGTTTACGTCAGTCAGGACTCTTCTGAATGGGAGGTATTTGGGTTCACCTTCTCCTCTAGTTTCGTTCAGCGCCTTGGTCATATTATCCAAGTACCTCGTATACTAAGCCCAGTCGGTTCCAGTTGGAGTGGTAAGTGTTATCGTTCCGTTGACCTTGTTCGATGATACTTGAAGGCTTACGGGCGCTTGGCAGTCGCAGCGATTAAGTGTGTCTGTTATTGCTATTACGATCTTTGCCTCTTTCTTAACTGAGTTGGTTAGGAGTTTAGCTGTAGCGCGTGTGGCAAAAAGTTTTCTCTTCGCTGCCTTCGCTTCTCTCGATTTTGAGGGCCCAATAGTCTTTCATCTCTGGGACTCCTCTCCGATCTTATTATTTCCGTCTCCCTCCTTTGCCTGTTTCGCCTGGGGGGGTTGTGGGGGTGTCAGTCTAACACTACCTTTCCTTTTTCAGTTTATTCTCCGTGGAGTTTGGGGCTGTGCATTCACCGTTCCTTTGGCAGCTGCTTCCACATAGCTTTTCTTCTGAGACATATCTTTCGAGTCAGGCCATGCGTCGTTGCTCGCTTTGATGTCCTTATAACTTGTGGTTTTCGCCGTTGTTATGTCGTAGACCGTCCTAGCGAGATTGTTTGTTGTTACCGCAAGGGCTTTAACTTGTTGTGCCAAGCCTAGCATGAGAGCCATCATCGTCATGCCTTCTTCAGTTATGTTGTTTTCGGTGAGGTTTCCAATAGATTCCATCAGTGGTGATTCTTTCTGTGGTCCGAATGCGTTTAAATATTCAATTACTGACTCTTTGACTTGAGCCATGTCTGGCGGGAGCCAGACTTGTTTTCCTTTCCCTTTTGGGGTTGGGGTGTTCCGAGAGTCAGGCCTTTCGATTTCCATTTCTGCCTCAGAGGAAGCCATTTTCTGGGTGGGTGTGTGGAGGTGTGGGTCTATCATATTTGTGTAACCTGACCTGTCACATTACGTGAGAAACTCAAGATAACTATATGGTGTTGAAAAAAGTGCAATTTGCACTTGAGAGGAAAATCGGGGGAAAGAAGCTTGTCCTTACTTGAGTCAAACACATTTGGTACTTGTACCCGAGTGTGGAATTGGGTCAGGCGAGCTCTGACAAGAAAGCGCAGGATCTGGTCGTTCATTTGTTAACTTGATTTGTTGGTCATAATATTATGGTGACCCGCTCTGAGCTTTGAGAAGTGGATAACCGGTAAGTAACATCGCCACTGCTTATTCGTACGAACAGGAAGGCCGTAGTCTAAGCCCTAGCCATCGTAAGGGGATGACTTAACAATAAGATGGCGTTATGGCTTTGATTTTTTGTGACCCTCTTGATAATATGTATCAGATGGGCAAAGGGGATGCCCGTGATAATGCATGTATATGTGTATGTATGTAATTTATATGTATGTATACAAGTCCCCCTTATGTGCTGAGCGAACACAGGGGAGACACTGGGGGCTGAGAATCTGTTGCCAAGACCCCCCCTGTGTTCGCTCCGCTCTTTTTTTTTTTTTTTTTTATATCATATGCATTTTATTTATGGCTAAAACACATGCATAAAGCTCGCGCTATGGCATACAAAAACCTTAATTCCAAACAAACTTCAAATCAAAAAATTCAAACAAAACAAAACAAAACAAACTAAACTCAACAACACTAGCTAACTTTCCTAATGCGGAAAAAACTTTTTCCTTTGTATCGCCAACGATGACTAACCCTAGTTAGTATAGAAAACTTTATCCTCTTATCTCATCACATAACAAAATAAAACAAATAAAAATTCAACTAGAAAATTTAAAACTCGCACAGCGTCTCCACAGGTTGCTACCTCTTTTCGACGAATTTTGCAAGTTTCTTGACAGAGGTGTACCCTGAGGTGCACCATTGCTGAGCCCCTTGCATAAGGCATGGGACAACAAGTAACGGTATTGAAAAGAAAAACATCCTATCCACTGTAGCAGAGTAGAGGTGGTAAGCAGCTCGCCGCCCTTGGGCGACGAGACTGGGGAGGGCATGTCAGCCCTGACCCTTGGCATGTTTGGTGGGAAGCCGGTGGCGGAGGAAGAAATGTGTGGCGCCAGTTTGTGGATAAGTATCACAGAGGACCAGAGTGGTGCGCTTGGGCTCAAGTTGTCAATCTCAGAGAAGTGGGATATCTGAATGTCGATCTTCGCTTCGCAGTGTAGAATCGCGTGCTCGAAGGTTTCATCTTCAGCTTCGCAGTATGGGCAGCTAGTTGGGGCATCTGGGTTGTCCCAAGAGGTGTGAGCAGCAAGGTAGCTTTTTCCGGCCCTTATCTGGTGAATTCTGCCTGAGGAGAACCTAGGCAGGCCCATGAAGGGGTGTGGGCGAAGGGTTGTTTTGAATTGATAATATTAAGGGGCAGGATTGTGCTTGTCCCATTCTTGCATTAGTGGTTTGAGGGAGGCTCTGGCTTCGTTATAGGTGACAGGAGGTGTTAGGTCAGAAACCGAGGTAGCGAGAAGAGCTGGGGAGGCAAGTGGCAAGGTTGTCATGCGGTCAATAATTAGTTTGATGAGATAGCACAAGGCGTCTAGAGGTAGGTGTTTTGTTGTGTTGCCTAAGAGGGTAGACCACTTCACCGGGCGGGCTGCGCCTTTTATCCCCTGGAGGAGGGAGCGGTGGGAGGTGTTCATCCTGAAAGGGTCAGCAGTGGGTATAGTGCTATCCAATCTTGCGGTGGGTGGGTTTATTCGAGGTGATGAGCAGACCAGCCTTAGGGCCGCCATTCTTCTCTTATGAGCGAGGAGTGTGGTGACCTAGGAGAGAGCAGCTTCGCGGAGAAGAATTGGAATAGGGGTGGAGAAGAAGCAGTTAGTGACCTAGGGTAGGACTTTATTCCAATAAATGTCCATCCGCCTGGACATAGCTGCGTTTGGCACGAAGAAATCTCCCCCAAAGGAGAGGATGGGGAGGAGTAATCCAACCGCCAGCTTGCGGTTGCACCAGGAGGAGAGTCCCATGCCAGCTGAGCTAAGCCTTTTGACTAAGAAGAAGGCGCCTTGGGCCAAGGCCAGTCTTCGGTGAAAGTGATGTGAGGTGTCCAGCACTAGGGAAAGCCAGTAGCCTAGCCACCGGACTATTGTAGATGGCATGAATAGTGCATCGTTTATGGTAATCGGGGCCTGGGAGACTGGAGATCTATCTCTCGGGATCCGCCAGTTAGGCAGTTCCGTTTTTGGTACAGAGAAGGAGACCCCTAAGCGGCTTCCTTTCCTCTGGACAGTGCTGAAATCATGTTGAAGTCTCTGTACGTTAGCTCTACAAGAGGTGGAGGCCACAGTAATGGTGAAATCATCAACATAGGAAATCATTAACCCTTTCGGGATTGACAAATGTAAAGCTGACACATAAATAACAAATAAAAGCGGAGAAATAGGAGAGCCTTGTGGGGTTCCAACTAATACTTGGGAGAATGTACCAGGTGCTCCTTGGAACACCAGTCTGCATTTTCGATTAGACAGGAAGGAACGGGTCCATGCCGTGATGTAGGGGGGTGTGCTATTCTTTCGCAAAATAGAGGCTAGCTGCTTGGCGTTCACGTTGTCAAAGCCTCCTTTGATGTCCAGGAACAAGGTTGACACCTTTAGCGAGGCAGATTGAAGTAGCTTGACCTTATGGGCCAGTGTACAGATGGTGTCAAAGCAGCCTTGGCCTGCCAGGGACCCGCACTGATTGGGGTTAAGTAGACCAGTCTGCCTGGCATGGAGGGCGAGCCGAGTGGCAGAGATGCGTTCTAGGATTTTGGATACCGTTTGTAGGAGTACAATGATCCGGAAGTATGAGGGAGATTTGTAGTCGGGTTTGCCAGGCTTTGAAAGTTCAATGCCGTTGGCTTTCTTCATTGATGAGGGGTGATACACATGGAGGAGGAGTGGTGTCAGAAGGTTCGGTAAGATGGTTTTGTTCAGTTGGTTGACCTTTTTCCAGATTCCATAGGGAATGCCATCTGGCCCTGGAGCGGACGTGTTCGGAGATTTGCGAAGGGCATCCCCTATATCCTCCTGGGTGACTGGAGGAACATCTTTAAAGGGGGGCAGTAGGGGTGCCAGTGTTTGTGAGGGAGGTGAGGGAAACAAATGGGAGATTAGGGCCGAGTTTATTTCCACAGGAGTCGTGGCGTTTGGGAAGGAGGGGAAGCAATCGGGAGAGCGCCATTAGGAAAATTTTTTTGCTGTCCATACAGACTGCGAGTTGACTTTGGCTAGGAATTCTGACCAATGGCGATGTTTGACCACTTTGATTGCTTTGAAATAGGCATTCTGTGTGCTATTGGCATCCTGCTGAGAGGTAGTTCCTTTACGGAAGACACGAACAAGGTTGTGATATATTCTTCTTAGGTCGGATAAGGCTGGAGTCCACCATGGCTTGGAGTATTGTGATAGGCGTTTTAGTGGAGTGTGAGAGGTAAGGATGTGAGTGACTGAGTTCAGGCTTGCATCAAACCAAGCATCCAGCGAAGGCTCTGTTGGGAATGGGGGGGCTGAGGGGATGCTGACGGCCTCTATGTCACAAACCTGACTGAGCGAGGAATATGGTTACACATGACTCATGGTTATGAGTCATAGGTTTGTGATTTGTTTCACATGACCCGCACTTGCGATGTTGTAACGATTCTTCCCTCCAGGCGATACTTGCAGCAGGTAACAACTCCGAGGTTCTCGTAGACTACTTTGATAGCAGAACACACTTGCTCCTATCGTGTAGTCAAGAACTCGCTAAGAGACACTTCTCTTTTATTCCCCAGGAATTGTGATAGTAAAGATAACTTGAATTGATAGTATAAGAAAGTACTTAGATGGTTGTGTGAGGAACTAACTACTCGTCGGTTGTTTTTTTCTTTTTTTTTTTTTTTTTTTTTTTTTTTTTTTTTTTTTTATATCAAGTGTATTTGTTTTACAACCACCAGGGCACAAAAACCGCATGCATCATCAGATATGGCCAAAAAAGACCCCACGATCCAACCTGGCGCCAGTGGAAAAAGCCATCATCCCAAGACCCTCTGGTGTGGGCCCAACCGCACGATCTCGCAGACAAGAGAGAAAAACAACATTGGCTGGCCGAAGCGGACGACAAAGTAAATCCCCAAAACCCTACAAGCAGGAAACAAGAGGAAAACCACTTGCCATGAACTCCTACCTCATGACAAAAAGAACACTGCCTGCGCAGCAAAACAAGGAGTGAAACATCTAACCAATACAAATGAAAGGAAAGACAAACAAGAACAACCCATGAGAAGGAAAACCAAACCGAGTCATAGAGTAAACACTACACTAACGAACTCAGAGAGGGGCCGGCCGTCACCCATGTGGCGGAAACGAGGGGCAATCAGAACATGAAAGAAGGCAGCAAAAATTACATCATACCAAGGCTGAAAGTCATTCAAGGAGGCAGTACAATACCATGAACAGTCGTAACCAAGGAATGCGACCGTGGGCAGCCGCGGGGGGCAGTGGAGCCACCAGGCAGAGAGGATGCCAGCCGAAAGAATGATCCAAGCCGACCGTGTAAGCGAGGGCGAGGGAGGAACAAGGGGGTGGCTGTAACCGGGCCACAGGACGAGACGACCAAACGAGGAGAGGGGGTGGAAGGCAAACAACTCGCTAGAAACAACCGACTAACAGGCCATGCTCGAGAGATTTCGGACCGTGAGGACGACGGCGAGTACCGCGAAGTTACTGACCGAAGCTTTCCCCAGCGAGGGACAAGCCATAGAACCAAGGGCGTACTTTCACCAAGGTCCGAAAACCGTAACGCCGACAGTAAACGTAGAAAGGAGTAAAGCCAACCGGGGCGATCGCTAAGCGAGGCTTGCGACCGTGGGACGAGGGGGCGGGTGGGAAGAGCCTTCAAACAACTTCTAGGACGACGCTTTCTCAAGGCGAGGCCATAGTAAAAGAGGAAGAAGGTAGTGTCGTCACCTTCCTAGGCAACGAGGCCATCACAGGAGAGGAGAGGGAGGTGGATGAAGTTGACGATGATTTCTCATGGTGTTGAGATTTCAATCACCGGAGGTGTAGAGAAGATCGTTCGTGGCTAACTACTTGTCGGTTTATTTTTTATTTTTATCCATTTTATTCGTTTGCTAAGTAAGAACTAACTAGGTACGAAAGCCATCTCACCCGAAGGTATGTAAGCTAAAAACCTCCAACTACTGTCCATCCCGCGCCCCCAATGCTAAAACCCTCTGACCCTGCCCGACCATGCTCCGCCTCGGCTAAGATACAGTAGCCCGGTACTATGGGTAGAAACTACAAAGGAAACAACAGGCCAGAATACCACGAACCAAAAAAAACCTCCAGAGACGTGCAGCCCACCAAAAGAAAACCCCAAACGACAGTGAGAAACCTGTATACCAACCAAAGAAGACTTCAAGCCCAGCTAGAAAGTGACCCCCAATACCAAACCGTAGGATATACCACCGGACCTGGCTCACACAAGGGGTAGACGTACCCGGGCCTTATAGACCGGCACCGGGGCTAATGGACACTCAGCGGGAGATCCATACGACGAGGCTGGCGTGGCGGAGACGTGTGGCGTAGGGAGAAAACTCTAAGGACCCACTGGAAGACCGGACCCGGAGAGTTGCATACCCCAGGGGGCAGAGGCGGCAGGTATGAAACCCGTACGACCGACCAGTTTCACTGCCGCACACACGACGCGACAGATCCCAAGGAAGGAAGATCAGAAGGGACAGGGACCCGGAGGAGGAGAAGG
>QOVD01000389.1:41005-96854 GCA_003521225.1 Tuber microsphaerosporum | reverse complement strand
CCCGCATGTGGGATCCCTGATGCTTCGCCCGATTGGCCATGGGTTGTTCCAACCCTCCATATAAAATCTATGTGCACCAAAACTGTAGCGACCTCTTTTAAGCGGAGGAGGGCAATAACATTCTTACGGAGGAACTCCGTCCTAGGGTTGAAAATTAATTTATACTAATCCTCTCAGTGCCCCACAGTTGGGATAGCCCGAGCATTGGGCGGGGGTAGGCCAGGCCTGGAGGCTATTGATGAAATCTAGAGGAAATCACGAAGGAATGAACTAAAGTGCGATCGCAAAAGACTCTAGGAGGAAAGGCGGAAGATGGTGGAAAAGCTCTCTATGATGCTCGCGCACTCTCTCTAGCTAAGGACACCCTAGGAGATATATATCTCCGTCAAACTAAAAACTATCCTGAAACTCAAGGAACTCAAAAGAAACACATGCGACCAACAAAACCAAATCCCCAACAATCTGGAACGATCCTGAGATCTCACGATCCTCCACAATCCGCAGAGCCTCAGCCCTAACAATGCGCAAACTACCGTATACCTAATGGCATGGGGGGTGAAAGAAACCAGGAAACCAATACCCTATGCCTACCGGCATAGGGTGTGAAAACAACTACCCGTAACTGGGTGCTAAACCGCTGGAAACCACAAAGCCGCGTGCCCTATACCCGTCTCTCTCCTAGCTGCATACTAGCCAACGTGCATATCCGCAAAACCCCATGACCTATAGGCCACTATCCAACAGCTATGAGTTTGGAGTTGGGGAGTCGCTCAGATGGCAAGCCCTGGTTACCTCTGATGTCAAAGCTCAAGAAAATCTGATCAATAAGACACCATAATCGAATGATCGATGAAATGGGGGATACCAATCGAGTAATCAATCATCGTTAGTCCCCGAGCATCCTCGAGTATTATCGATTTTATGGGTATCAAAGATGAGAAACCACTCTCGTGCTGCAGCCCTTTATCTGCCACTCTATATTCCATATTCCATATTCGATCGCCCGTTTGTAGCCAGATAGGTCCGTTTCACTAAATGATATTACTCCAAGACCTCAAATACCTCCCACTCCTCCTATTCCGCTAGACCTCAGTTTCATACTCTACTATTTCAAGCCATGTGTTGTCAAACATTTGGGGACGAATGGTATTTTCCTCGAAGATGTCTCTTTTCTTGGCAACGATACCAGAGGAAACAGAAAAATGTTTGTTCCGGTGGACCGCTGCAATAAAGCCTTACGTGACGAAGTCGGTCGTTAGGATGTCAGTTTGTGGAAGAATTAACAGTGTAGGATCTAGTCGAGAAAAACTCGAGCAAGATCTGATCATGGCTATCACAAAGCCTCACGGTTGGGCCCCGCGTTTTTGGGCCGGGAGGCCAGGAGTTTGGGCCGGGTTACCCGAAAAAAAGCCAGAAAAAACTGTCACTTTTCTTTGTGTAATCACAAGATATCACTCATATCACTTAATTTAAATTTTGTTTGAAATTGCAGTGTTATGGCCGCACTTGATGCGGGATGTGCCCGCACTGCAAGGCCGCACTGGTACGCGTACGCACTAGTCAAGGGACACGCAAGCTATAGAAAAAGCTTCCACACCCTTCTCTCTCTTTCCTTCTTCTCCTTTCTCTCTCTTCTTCTTTCTTTCACTTCTCCCCTTTCCTCAAGTCATTCCTTTCCTCAAGTCATTCCTTTCCTCAAGTCATTCCTTTCATCAAGTCATCACAATCAATTATAGTTTTCATCTCCGCTTAATACAAAACTTTATGTCTCCGTTTAAGCCATTCCTCTCCGCTGCGTAAACCCTGACCGTTGATCATTGCCTCCGCATCGAATATTTTCAACAAATTTTTTTGGAAATCCCAGGACTTGCGTCATCCCCAAGCTAGCCTCATGTTGAGAAATTTTTAGTTTCATCTTTTAATTACCTCTTTTCCTTCAATTATTCAGGACCTTGAAGACGATATCAGTGAACTCTCCTCCATTTCCTCCTGTTCCAACTCTCCCAGAAGTGCCTCTCAAATTCCACGCCATAAGGCAAGCGATATTTCGTATATCAGCTTTGACGAGAATAATTGTTTCATGTTCAAGTTGTTTTTATGTTCCATGTTTTTTGTTTTCCTTCATACAAGTGAGCTATTCTTATACAACTCTCCTCTCCAGTGTTTCATAGAATTAGTGCATCTTAACTACTAGGTCTTTCAAGTATGGAGGGGGAAAATAATTGACTTCTTTAAACACAATTAGATAAATGGTTTCTCTTTGAAAAGTTCAGGCTTTCCGGATTGCCCGGGCTTAAGAATTTAGGGCCCGGAGCGGCCCATTGCGAGGCTTGAGCTTGTCCCGCTGATCTCTAGCATTAGGTTAAGTTGAACTTGATAATGTTTCGGCTCTCACCCTCTGTTAGCATGCGGGGATAAGTGGCTTGGTTTGAGCTTACCCGGCTGTCACGAGGATGTCTAGGAAGGAGTGAAATTTCGGCATTGTGCTCTTCAACTTAGAGGAGATGGTTCACGGGTGGAGCGGTGATGTCTAAGAGTGAGTCATTTATCGACTATGGATAGTGAAAGTGGCGGGCCAAGTCGGATACTATGGGTAGGGCCCTCATTCAATTGGTCCTGGGCAGCCCCGAGGGCCTGGTCAACTACCGGCGGGTGATATTTTACTTCCTCATGCATAACCGCCTACCGTAAGAACTCGAATAATTGGGCCCGAGGTTAAGACGTCCGAAATTCCCTCTCTTTGATAGGGGGCAAGCGCACAGCGAAAACTAACCCCCTCTGTCCGAGCTGAAAGCAAAATAAAAAGAAAAAAGACACAGGCCTTACCAACAAAGGCAACTCCAACGCCCTAGCGTGAGGTTCAATTATTCGAGTTCTTACGGTATCGTTGCCCTTGTGTAGTTGCGCCATAAATCCACGGGCCCGTAGATACGCCCAGTTCAACTTGTTTACTGAAATAGCGTCCAATACAATCATCCCCGTACACCAAATATCTTAGGCTAAACATATATGGCTCCAATGTCCCAAGCTCAATTTTCTTTTTGGACTCTGTTATAGGGAAAGAAACTTTCCGAAGCAATAGTCATCAACTCACTCCTTCTCTTCCCCCCCCCAGCATAAGTTTCTCCAAGAACCGGCTTCCTAACCCCATCCTCACTCGAAAACGTCAAATGCCTCACCCCCAGATTCGGTACGATTCCCACATCCCCCCAGCGCACTTTCCTCCCTATAATACTTTCGGAGTCTACCCCCCAAGCATGACACGCGGCCGAGATCGCTGCGGAGCAACTGCCGACTGTAGTGATCTCCGCAGCAAATGACCTATACCCCATTCCGGCGGCAATCAGGAGGGCAAGGATGCCAAGCGTGAGCACGAAAATGATAGCCATGCAGGAGTACCCCGCGGTACTTATCGTTGTTGAAATCTCCCTCCCAAACGGGTCCGATATCTCGATTCTTGCCAGGAATAGTGATAGCGAGGTCAGCCAGTGAAGGAGGCCGCTAAGGGTCATTAGAGGAATGGCGTAGGTGTAGGGTATTTGTAGCCAGTATGTGGAGCGCTGGCCTGGACGCGGAGATGTGACGCGGAGGGTGCGGTGATGGTGACTGAAGAGGGACCATTCGTGACCCGCGAGCATGCAGGTGAAGAGGGAGTTGTAGGTTAGGTATAGGAATGAAAGGATAGTTTGTGGAAGGTTAGCTAGGAGGATTGCTTGGGTTATGTTTCGGGAGTGTGTTGTGATTAGAGAGACACTGTTTACTTTGCCGAAACCTCTGGACCACCTTTTTTATCACCTTCTTAATATTGCGCTGGGCGGGAGTGTTTGAAGGGGGCGAGCATGCTTACATTGATTTAAGGTCGGTGTTCCAGACATCCCCGTCATTTCGGATACCCAATCGAAGTAATACGGCCGAGACGATCATAATTATCGCGAAGCAGAAATTACAGGTTATCCACCTCGTCTTACTCACGTTACTCCACCACTTCTGTACCGAGTTTTGCTTCCACTGCCGCGGTCCAGTCCTCCACCCACGGCTCCACTCCCGCTCAATAAACCGCCGATCGGCAAAGCATATACCCATTGTTGTTGTATCCGGGGTCCTCAAAAAGGAGTCCACAGCATCACCCAATGTAACCAGAGTGGGCTCTCTTGATCTAACAATAGTCATAATCATACTGCATGCTTTAACAAGATTGCAGCAGATAACGACGATCATGATTCCGAGCGAGAACTGCACCTTGCACCTTTCGTCTGTGACCTCACTCTTGCATCCGGTTATCTCTATCACTCCCACTGCTGTGAGATTCATCTGCCATGGAAGCCCTCCGGCCAAGTTTGAGACTAACTCGTTGGGGTTGCACTTGGATGTGGTCCGCGGGTAATTTCCGTCTTTACTCGTTGTCTTGTAATAGCACATCCAACTACTTGAGGAAATCTCATCGCCTTTAACAATGGTCATATCCAGGATTGTGTTATTATACGTGTCGTCGGAAGTATGGTTGGTGACTAGGAATAGGTTTCTATGTTTGGATATAAAGTCGGTTTTGTAGAGGCCTGTGCACTGGGATGGTGTCAAGTCTTCGTAGCTCGGAGTGCTTGTGTTGTGCCCTTCTAGCATACTAGTGAACAGTTGGATTTCATACGAATCTGTCTGGTACCCGATATCCCCGTACTCCTTCCCGGTTGTGGCATTACGTGAATACCCCTGAAACCGGGAGTTCAACTTAGTTGTGTCGGAGTAGGCTCCCGGTTCAAAGTGGTTGTTGGCCACAAGGGTTACGAGGAAATCATTTGCCGCTAATGAGGTATACACTGCAGAATTGTACCTGCAATCTTCAAATTAGCTAGGACTCGAGTGGGCACGGTGGTATGAACATACAGCAAATGCAGCGGAATACTTGTAATCCCAATAGCAATCCACAATATCGTCCTCTCTAGCTTGATCCTAAACAAATTCCTAATACTCGGAACTCCAATGTCCATCCATCGCCTCCTGGAATGCGCAGCATCAATCTCGCTGCGTGTCGGCGCTGCGAGGCACTGCTGTGTATAATTACTTCCGGATAATAACAGTGTGGAGAGGGCATTAATCCCCAGGTGTATCCATAGCCCGATTGCCCTGCTCTTGTCACAACTGCCCTCATACAACGTCCCAATGCCTCTTTCCATCTTGTATTTTGGATTCGTGGCAGCATATATTGTTAAACTAACATTTATCAAGAGAACAATCCCGACCGAAGTGGCACAAGCTAAGACGCCGGTGTGCCAACCGGTATACCAAACTGGCTTCCATACTGATGAGTTCGGCTGTTCTCGAGTGAATTCGGAATCTAGAGTTAATAATTCTATTGAAGAATGTTTGCTTCCTCCTCCTACCCTCTTATTATCATTGTCATTTAGTGAGACAGCAGTCCATTTAGGTAACATCTTTCTGAAATTCGACATTGGCGGACCGCAATTAAGTAAGCGAATATCTTGTCTTGAAAGGAAGGAAAGAAAGCCGTTCTGGGGCTTGGGAGGGGCTTGAGAGGGGCAGGCCTTGTTAAGTTTATTTGGGACTCCTCTTCTGAGACATAATTGGCACTTTTGGCGGTGCGGCCTTTCACACAGCAGCCTACTTGTATGCGCGGTACAGTATGCCTTGCTGGGCCTTCGGTGAGGGGAGGACACAAGATTATACTTGATTGGCAGGCTTTAAACTAAGTTTGTGGCCGGAGGGAGATTTCGGTATCCCTGGATGACATCTGGGGTTCATTTTCACTATGTCACCAATAATAGAAGGATCGCGTGGCTGGAGCGTGGAAGCATCGTTTCAGGAGGGGCAATCCTACAATATTTGGGTGTGCGATGCATTCCTCCATGCTTTAGTGACAATCGCACCGTGATGAGAAATCTTAGACGAAATGGGTGTCAGTGCTGCCTCAAGACCAAATCACTCGCGAGAAGTAGCCTCCAATGAGCCGCGAGCTCCCTTCATTTTTTTCAGACCCTCCGGTGAGTGTATCGCAGAAACGTGTCCATCTCAATTGGAGTTAGTCAACAATTTATCCACCTGCTATGCCACAAAGTCACTGCCACAAAGGTCAGCGGGATGGTAATATTGTCCCTGGCCAAAATTAACCGTGCATCAAGGGATCGGAAAAACCTCGGCGATGACAACAGCGCTCCGCCACCAACCCCACCATGATGAAAACCGAATAATAAATTAAAAATGTAATTGCATAGTAGGATACATAGTAAAAGCCAATATTGATCTAGAGAAATTTCTTTAGTTGGTATTGAAAATACTAGGTGATAGGAGGGTTGCGTTGCCATCGATCGTAGGTGCGCGGATAAAATGCTGCCCAAGTAGCCCCGGAGGAGTCAAGATTTCTTGGCGATAACCGGAGCCCCAGAGACGATCACCAAAATGGAAATGCAGCTTTTGGGACACCCCGCCCTAATCGAGGACCCGTGGGATATTATAATAGGGTACTGGCAAGACTACGGTTGTGCAAATCAGTAAGCTATCGATATTGGCTCAATCATAAAGCGGTTGCACTCTGCGACAAATATTATGATGTTTCATAAATCGCTAGCTAGCAGCCAATCCCTCTCTTATCCTGCCTCGCTTATTGCAGGTAAAAGCTGCCGGTAGTGGGGTGTGGGACCTGAGAAAATTAGGGCCTGTTCGGGTGTAATCAGAAGATCGAGCAGAGGTTTTCAAAACCTGGGTTCACTAGCAGTCATACCAAGCAGGGAGGCGAACTATGGTTTTATGTGGTGCCGAACGCCTCGACTATTTCAAAAACCACAGGATCTCTCCAAACCACGGGTTTCCGCCCTCAAACCTTGGGTTTGTCTGGCTCCCGAACAGGCCCTAAGATGAAAAGGTGGCTGGACAGAGTGATGGATTAGTAGAACTTTGATGAGTTGCCGGTACTTGTATTGCTCCTCCAATAATATAACTATTTATGGAAGTCAGTAATCATCAAGTTGCGACAACAACCGCGAGAGAGCGAAACCCACACCAATCACTTGCTACTTCACCGTTAAAAATGCCCATTCATCTGCTACGAGCCCTTAAATAATTGGACTGTGGCTATGTCGCGCGAGCTACCGGTACCGCTTTTAGTACCGTATGATCTGACTTTATTTGGTTTTTGTCTTTCAGAGGCTGAGTGAGACACCATTACCGTGTTTTTCGCCCCTTTCTCGAAAGGGAAATCTCTGACTGTCTTGCACACAATCAACGGTACCGGTATCGAAACCCTGCGGAAGTATGACACAGATCCCTTCCCTCCCCAGATCCGGAGAACCCGGCACCTAGCGCAAATACGCCCGGAGAGGCAAGCGTAGAAACGAACCAATAGTCGTGTGCCAAAAGTTCCGGCACCCCTGCAGGTGCCGTGACAGAAATTTATAGCGGATGTATTAGCCCTTTGTTTACAGCACCAGTCTGGGCACCAGAAATTTGGCACGGTAGTATAAAAGCAAGTGACGCCGAATACGATATATATGTGTTCTAGAGTGAAGAGAAAGTTTTTTGTCTTTGCCCCACCACCGCGGTCGAACACTTTGATATTTCTAGACAGGAGGGAGAACACAATATCAAGTTCGATAGCTTATAGTTTGGAGTGCAGGTAGAAATCTCTTCCTGGATTTCGCTACAGTATTACTTGTCCGCTAAAATTCCAGTCGCCTCTTTTAAGTAGGGGATAATAAAGGCAGAATTTAGTCCCGGGGATTAAAAGTATTGAAAATCAGGCTGATGCTGCTCGGTATGCTCTGGTTAGAATTTTATCAGTGCTGAAAGTTTAGAAGTTGGGGAATGCCTCCATTGATGGATCGGCCGGACGCCGTGATCCGCAGCGCTGAAGAAGGAGAGTCAAATGAACTGCATGGAAAGCGGAAATCTTTATTACACCTTTCTTTTGTTCCTGGATTGCAGAAAATCTTGTTTTCCTTAATTCTCACGGGAGTAAGCAAGGGAGTTGGGAACATGGATGAAGGAAGACGGATATGCGGTGACAGTGTTCGCAACGGTCTGGGGGCCCTGGCGGCCCCTCGGGGAGACTGCTAAGAAGACGGGACGGGACCGGACGACAATTTTCACTCGGTCCCGTCCTGGGACGTTTCAGGACCGCAGGTTTTACCGAGGACCAGGGGCCCGACAAGGTGAGACACTATTGCGTCATCCTAATACAAGGACGACAGGGGACGGTGGTGGACTGCAGATCCCCTGCTAAGGACGGTGGGGATTGGTGGGGATCTGTGGGGATCTGTAGAGACCTGCGGGGATCTGTGGGTATTTGGTTTTGTCACTCGTATGTATTTATTTGGAGTTCGTTTAGTTTCGGAAGGGTTCAGTTGCTCTTAGTTAGAAGGAGAGATATATCATCTCGCCGCTCCATAGCTAGAGTCTAGAGAGGGCGTAGCGACCCAGATTACCGCTCCTCCATCTTTCGTCTTTCCTCCTAGAGCCATTGCACTTTAGTTCTTTTCTTCGTTTGTGCTTTCTTTAT
The DNA here is from genome assembly GCA_003521225.1 of Tuber microsphaerosporum. Classification (NCBI taxonomy): domain Eukaryota; kingdom Fungi; phylum Ascomycota; class Pezizomycetes; order Pezizales; family Tuberaceae; genus Tuber; species Tuber microsphaerosporum. The sequence continues at coordinate 88,348 of QOVD01000389.1, read as the reverse complement.
GTTTTATCAGGGCTGAGGTGCAGAAGGTGTGAGGGTTAGTGGAAGGAGGATAATGGTTTTTAGGCTTCTGTGATTTCATTGATTTTGTAATTGTTTTTCAGGAAATGGGGAATACCGCCTTCATCTGACAGAATTGTGCTTTCCTAATACGAAGACCATAGGCGATGGTGGTAGACTACAGATTCGCTGTTAAGGACGGTCAGTGTTCCCAACCGTCCCGTCCGGACGCCAGGGCCCTGGCGTCCTATAGTCCCGTCCGTCCCGGGCAGGGTGGGTAAGGACGGCTGGGCACGGCGTCCGTCTTTTGCAAACACCGTAGTCCTGTAGGTTGACGGCCGGGCCCTGCAGTCTTTTTGGAAATGGTAACTTCCGGTAGGTACCTACCGTCCTGAGTAAGGACGGGTGTCTCTTGTAGGCCCTGGCTGCTCCCCGTATACCCCATCACCACCTTCTCGGCTTTGTCGTCACCCATATCGCCTAACCCATTGCCTATAGGCTGCATGGTCGCTCCACACCTCTGCCTGGGTGAATAAATATAGACCTGAGACGAAGATTAACTATTTTGAGAAATCCTAGCGATAAAGCAGAGTCCGCCTCCCTTGGTCTCATTCACTCAGATCTTGTACTCTCTAAACCTTCTACCTTACCTTCCAGCGAAATTTGATACATGATAGTAGAGCCTGAGCTTCTCTACATTAGAATCTACATTAGAATAAAAAAGTTTCACTTCTTAATAACACTGACCTAATGCTCATGAAATTCGAAAATGAAATATAAACTAAGACACCTATAGGGCCCGGCCGTCCGTCCCGGGCATAGGTCAGGACGGACTGCAACTGGGCGTCCGTCCCGGGCAAAGGTCTCCAACTCGGCGTCCGTCCCGTCCTAGGCGAAAGACGGACGGACTGGACGCTTGGGAACACTGAGGACGGTGGGGATGAGTGAGGATCTGTCGAGACCGGCAGTATTCTGTGGGGATCAATCGGGGCCTGCAGGGATCTGCGGGGATCTGTCGAGACCTGCGGGGATCTGTGGGGATCTATGGGGATCTGTGTGGTCTTGCATTCTGAGACATTCTGAACCTCATTGTGGGGCCCGCGGTCTTCCCCGTCCTACGGCCAGTAGCCCCGGGCAAAATCCTCTCCAGGACTGGACGGACTACGATTGGTAGTCCGTCCTCGTCCTGCCCTCAGGACGGACGGACTTCCCCGTTGCGAACACTGTGCGGTGACCCGATGGAAAGATAAGAAGGATTTTATGTTTTATATATACTTTGTTTCCGCCGTCATTGGACCCAAGGATCCAGTCTTTTCGTCCTGGGGCCCGGAAGAGACAGACGAGAGTATCTGAAAGGACTCATAGAAGGACAGGTATCTCGCGGCCCGTCCGCCCGAATAGCTACCCAAGACGGACGGGCGGAGACTGTAGGTTTCTCAAGCTGCGGAATTTGCCAGCCCCCCTCCAGATGATGGGCGGGGGGTGCGGGTGACAGGCGGGCCTTGCAGGCGACCTGAGGTCCATCAGGTAATTGGCTGGAACTGCAAATGAGGGGTGAGCACTTCAGGAAACAGTAGGGCTCTGCAGGTACCACCCGGGAGTTGCCGATTAGTACGGACTACGGGGATCTACTACTACCCTCTCAGGTGGCCATCTTTCCCGCAGGGCGGGTGTTCTTGCGCTACAGCTTGAGACACATGCCCGGGAGGCCCGGAGCTGGGGCCCTGTAGGGGCTTACAGCGCTGCCGGAACGTTTGGGGTAACTGTGTACCGTGGGTGCAGAGATGTGACAATCGGAAAACCAACTGGGGAGCTGTCCACACCTCTTGCCGTTCGGTACAATATTTGATTTTGCTCAATAAAGAAGTATTTTTAGAGTGCCGGGTTTCGAGCTGGTCTCTTAGTTGTATGCAAAAGAGCATTGAACACATCAAAGTCTTTGGACTCGAAAATCTTTCATAAACATTCTTCAAGCCCAGAGCTGACTGCCACTAATCCCGGAACTCACAAAATGTGTCTTGTGAGAGGGTATTTTAGGCCAGCGTTTATACAATGATTTCCGCTATGCCCAAACGCGAAATAGGCTACGAGACCACATTTCACTTAAACTCGAGCACTTACAGTACTATAGTGGACTATGGCAACGAGTTTTAATTTTTAAACCTCCACCCTAGCGTGACTTCGTTCAATTGCTTAGGTATGGTTTCCGGTAGGAGAACTGTGGAGTATCGGAGGGGAAGCTTGGTGAGATGAGAAATTGCTAGGTAATATGAGGTCACATCATTCAGAGTTGGCGGAAGCCTGATAGTAGAGCGCCGCGTCAGGATGGGTATAGTACGGGTATATGATGCTTGGGGGCACTGAAGGGGAAATACTAGTAGTGTTTTTAGTCCTGCTACCGTGGAAATATTCTGTCAAGAGGTATAGTGTTTGAAGCTAGAGCGGGTGAGCACACGAACCCGTAACCCACCATCTTTTGGAAAGGTATTGTGGGCAAACAGGAGAGGGGTTGTTGGTTACACCACGGGGGAGAGCTAGACTTTTGGCAGGTCGACCAACTGCTTGCCATTGTTGGAGGTACTACTTCCATGTGATAGAAGGTGCAGATATGTTCGACCGGCTGCCAGTCAGCTTGCGATATGAGGATCTAGGAAATAACTGTTGTAAATCACCGGCACTCACTCCGTAGCTGGCTATCGGACATCATTCTCACTTCCCCGCTCTTACCAATCACTTAGAAGTTACGAGAAGGTTGTCGGAGGTTAGACCGGAGTCACGCGCATTTTTCCTATGCATGATGAGGTGTCCATGAAGCACTAAGAGCGGTGAGGAAAACAAGACAGAAGGGGTACGAGAACGGCCTGTATGTGAAGGACATTGAGGGAACGGAAGGAATAGTTGGCATTGAGTTTTTTGTATTTAAATGGCTCCCTTTAGCCCACAAATTTTAAGAGGCAGGTCACTAAATTATTTGTTTTCAATTGATATTTTTTATTCGCTGTTTACTTCATTTGAGCTTCTCCTTTGATAGCGATACTTCGTCTCATAAAATTTCAATAACTCGGGTCATACTGGTGTATATTTTACAGATTATAATAAGTAGAGCAGTCTCAGGCGCATCTATAGATAAGCAAGCAAGACAGCAACTCTCTCTCTTTCATTAATTGGTCTCTTTACTTCACTATTCAACTTGTGACGTCGAATAACTATCTCATAATATCTCACGAGTGACCATCCATGACCACCCTCTTTACGATTAATCTCTCCCAGAGACAAGATCACCCTTCCACAACCGAAAACCCCCAGCTAAATACCCTCATTCGCGACACCTAGTAACTCAACAAGGTTACGCAAACATGGTCTATGATAGACTAGAAATGTACTTAGTGGAGTGTTATATTTGAGACATAAGGAAATTATGTTGATTATTCCATCGCTTCCCACACCTCCCGATTTCTCTCCATATATGCCTCCCGTTGTCTAGTTGCTCTCATAATAATCATGGAAAGGCATGACCATAGAACCTTCTTCGTGAATCATTCTAACTTCAGAACAAATGCGGTCGCTAAAGACATTCTGTAAACTTCTATAGCTAATCACAGCACACTCTCCGCTCCCCGCTGGCTCTCACATCTCTCAGCTTCTGTCAGCTCTAACAAATATATGCCTCACAACTAGCCTTGCTCATTTTCTAAATAGGTTTTCTACCTTTGTTCAGTAGCCAAGAGACTTTCATGGAGTATTTTCCTGTTATCTCATGGAGAAACCCTTGAATTCTGACACTTATTTCCTGGACCGTTTTCATTTACCACCATTCTGCTTTACGAAACAGTCATTAATACTACTCGCCCAAATTCATTGCTCCAATCTCTCGCTTTAGGTCGAGTTCAACCCTATGATACTTCGGCCCCTACAGGCTACCGGGAGGCGTAGACAAGTAGTTTAGTAGGAGCTCGCGAGATCCCCAGGAAACAGTGGAATTTTGGTAGGATGCTCTTAGAGGATATAGTTGACAGGGTTAAGCGGCGCTATCTACCTTGGGGGCGATTGATCATCTACCACAGGTAGTGAGGGTGGTAAGCTATGTGAGGCGCAATGGGTGGAATTCCGATTTGATAGACCCCTAATAGCGCCTAGGATCTAGTTAGGGCCAGCGAGTGATATTTCGTGGTAAAGGGCTGACTTGGAGAGTTAATACCAACAGCACAAAACCGACTCTCGAGATACTGAAAAGATAATCGAGTCCCCAGCAAAAGAGGAAGTCCAGAAACACTCAGTAGAAAGGGTTTGTAGTTTCATTCCGGCCTTTAGTCCGGCACTGCCAGCTGAGTAATCGGCGCTCGCTCCGAACACTCACTCTCGCCCCAAATAACTGTATCGCTATTCTTGCGCAATTACACCATATATCCATAGACCCCCATATGCATCTAGTGCTTGTGTGTGAAAAGAATATATAATTCGATGCTCCCTATGCGCTGAATATCATAGGCTAAATATATACAGTTCTAATGCTCCTAACTCCATTTTTCATCTTATCGTCGGGAAATTACTTTCTGAAACCGGAATCATAAACGATCACTCTCCTCTCTTCCAGTTCCAGAATAAACCTCTCCAAATACCGGCTTCCTAACCCCTTCACTCGAAAATGTCAAATGTCCCACCTCCAGATTTTGTACAACCCCCACATCCCCCCAGCGCACCTTCTTCCCTACAATCTCCTCCGAGTCTGCCCCCCAGACATGGCACGCGGCCGAGATCGCCGCGGAGCAACTGCCGACTGTAGTGATCTCTGCAGCAAATGGTTTATACCCCATCCCAGCGGCAGTCATCAAGGCAAGAATCCCCAGCGTGAGCACGAAAATAATGGCAATGCAGGAGTACCCCACGGTACTTATCGTTTCTGAAATCTCCCTCCCGAACGGATCCGATATCTCCACTCTCACGAGGAATATTGATTGCGAGGTCAGCCAGTGAAGGAGGCCACTGAGGATCATTAGAGGAATGGCGTAGGTGTAGGGTATTTGTAGCCAGTATGTGGAGCGCTGGCCTGAGCGTGGAGATGTGACACGGAGGGTGCGGTGGTGGTGGCCGAAGAGAGACCATTCGTGGCCCATGAGCATGCAGGTGAAGAGGGAGTTGTAGGTTAGGTATAAGAATGAGAGGATAGTTTGTGGAAGGTTAGCTAGGAGGATCGCTTTGGTCGTGTTTAGAATGAGTCCGGAGACTCTAGAGACGCCGTTGACTTTGCCGAAGCCTCTGGCCCAACTTTTTTATCACCTTATTAATAATGTGCTCGAAGCGAGTGCTAGAAGAGTGGGCCCGCTTACATTGATTTAAGGTTGATACTCCCGTATTTCCCGTCCTGGTACATACCCAATCCGAGTAACACCCCGGCGGCAATGATAGTTATTGAGCAGACGAAATTACAGGTTATCCACCTCGCCTTACTAACGGTAGTCCACCACCTCTGCGCCCCCTTTTGCTTCCACTGCCTCGGTCCAGTCCTCTGCCCATGGCTCCACTCCTTCTCAATGAACCGCCGGTCGGCATAGCATATCCCTATTGTTGTTGAGTCCCGGATCGTCAAAAAGGAGTCTATAGCATCACCCAAGGTAACAAGAGTGGGCTCCCGGGACCTGACAACCGCCATGACCATACAGCAAGCTTTGACAAGATTACAGCAGATAACGACCACCATGATCCCTAGCGAGAATTGCACCTTGCACTTCTCCACTGTCCTTTCACTCTTGCATCCGCTTATCTCTACCACTCTCGTACCCCCGATCCTCATCTGCCATGGAAGCCCACTTGTCACGTTTGAGGCTAGCTCGTTAGAGTTGCACTGATCGTCATGTAGGCTTATATCCGTCGAAGTGTAACCACACATCCAAACCCTTGGCGAGGAGGCCGCGGGTGAAAATGGGACCCAATCTAGGAGGGTGTTGTTGTGGGTGGTGTTGGAAGTATGGCTGGTGATCAGGAATAGGTTTCTGTGAGTTGACATAAAGTCGGTGTTGTAGAGGCTCGCGCACTGGGAAGGTGTGAGGTCTTGGTAGCTCCCAGCGCCCGTATTATTTCCCTCGAGCATACTATTGAATAGTTGGATATCATGTGAATCTGTCTGGTATCCGACCTGCCCGTATGTCTTCCAAGTTGTGTCATTGGATGATGCAGACAGAAACCTGGAGGATCTCACCCAGGAAGTGTTCGAAAAGGCTCCTGGTTCAAAATGGTCGTTAGTCACTAGGACTATCAAGAAATCATTCGCCGCTAACGAAGTATACACTGCGGAATTGTATCTACGATCTTCCAATTAGTTAGGACTCAAGTGGGCATAGTAATGTAAACATACAGCAAATGCAGTGGAATACTCGTAATTCCAATAGCAATCCATAAAAACGCCCTCTCCGCCTTAATCCTAAACAAATTCCTAATACTCGGAACCCCAATATCCATCCACCGTCTTCTCGCATGCGCAACATCAATCTCGCTACGAGTCGGCGCTGCAAGACATTGCTGGGTATAATTACTTCCGGACAACAGTAGTGTGGAAAGCGCATTTATCCCCAGGTGCAACCACAGTCCAATGGTACTGCTCTTGTCGCAACTGCCCGAATACAGCGTCCCAATGCCTTTCTCCATCTTGTACTTCGGATTAGTGGCCGCATAGATTGTTAAACCGACGTTTATAAACAGAACAAAGATGACGGAGGCAGCACAGGTTAAGACGCCAGTGTGCCAACTTGTGTACCAAACTGGCTTCCAGGCTGATGAGAAGGAGTTCAGCCGTTTTTGTGTAAATTCGGAATCTAGGGTTAATAATTCTATTGAAGAAGACTTGCTTCCTCCTCCTCCTCCCAGCCCTTTGTCGTAGCTATTGTCACCTAGTGATACAGCAGTCCATTTCGGTAACTTGGTTCTGAAATTCGACATTTGCTTACCAGCGATTAGATAAAGGAATATCTTGTCTTGTGAAAGGAAGTAAGCCCTCCCGATGCCTTGGGGAGGTTGAAGGGGGGTCTCTAGTTAAGGTTGTTTGAACCTCCTATTGCCTACTAGGGGCATTGCCGACTAGGGCGGGCGTTTGTGGCAGAGTCAGGATTCGGATACGATGGCTTGCTTGTATGCATTGTAGGGTGCCTTGTTGGGCTCTTGAGAAAAGGAAAGTGCAAAATTACCCTTGATTGGTATATTTCAATTAAGACCATAGTGATGGGATATTTCAGCAGGCCTTGATAACATGCAGGGCTTTTTTCCTCCTGTCACCAGCGATAGAAGGATAGAGCGGCTAGAGCGAGTTAGTGTCGCTTGAAGAGCAGCGCCCCTACAGCATTGGAATATTTTCTCTAGCGCATTCCTTCATACCTTCTTGGGGATCATATTAGGATAAAAATTTTAAAATAAAAGCATAGGTATAAGTGCTGCCTCTAGACTAAATCACTTGCGAGGAATAACTTCTTACTAGACCACAAGCATATTATCTCTTCCTTTGCTAAAGAAGCAGAAACTAGGGCTTTGAGCACCTGACGATTAGGAACCAACCCTAGAAATATCCCTAGAGAAGGATACGCTGTGAAGGCCGAGATCCAGAACCATCGGAACCAAAGCTAAACTCAACCGGGCCACCAACCTCCAGATATCGATACCCACCGCCCCCCACAGGAAATGGTACCCCTTCAGTATCACTTTACCATTACTGCTCCCCCTCCGACTAGTCCAAACAGCCCGGGGAGTGTATCATACGAATTTATCCATCCCAACCGGAGTCCGTCAACAATTTATTCGCCTGCTACTCGTTCCCCGAAAGAAGTACCCGAAAATTCGGGGGAGATCACTCCACTTTGGGGAATTCCCACCAACATTGCCCCTGTCAAATTCGTACACAAGCCTCCTAGATAGGTCTCATCTCTGAAATATCCCTGAAAAATCCCTGAACTATCCCTGAACGACCCTTGAATAATCCTTGAATAGTCCCTGAATAATCTCTATTTTCACTGATTATTTTCGGGTACTTCTTTCGGGGGACGAGAGTACGGTATCCCATCAAATCAATTCCAGAGAAGCCCGCGGGGTGGTGGCACAAAACCGCTGTGCCTGAAGCGCAGCAGAGAGGGCTGCCCCATGCATAGATGCTCTAGCATTCTCGTAAAAGCTAAAAAACGAATGCACTCACCACCACCCACCTTAATCGTCTCTCGTATTGCATTATAGAATTTCTTTTTTCCCGAGAATTTTCGAGTGGATTTCAATACAGTATTTACTCCCTATTCATGGATTAAGTAGTGGGGCGCTCTACCCACGGAAGTATAGCGTGATTTGAGACCGCAAAGTGGAAGAATTTCATGATGCTTCGTCGGGCTTGTGTTAAAGTGCTTTTGCTAGAGCGAATGGGGTGATGAAAAATAGGCAAGTCAAGTTAAGCGGTTGTTCACGTGCACTTGGGTTCTGGATGGTAAATAGGACTAGAGGAGCCAAGACCAGGCGGCAGCCGACTCCAAAATAGAAATGCGGCTGTTGCGACTCTGCCGGTGATAGACGGCGAGTGGGGATATTAAGGGGTAAGACCAGTGCCAATCAGTCGGCTATTGGTCTTGGCTCAAACACAAAAAATTTGCACTCTGCTCGCCGAAAAAAAGAGTCTAGCCCCAACCTTTACCTGCTCTCTCGGAGGGCAGTTTAGAACTGCGCGATGCTCATGGCAACAAGTGGTGTCCTAATAATACTTGAGTGGTACATGTAGGTAAAGGTCGGGACAGACTTTTTTATTGGGTGAGTAAAATTTACAATACCGGCACAATGTTTGGTGAAGTCGTTAATTGCTGGTGGCCTTTGTGTTTCACTTCGCTCATACTCGGGGGTGGAAGTTAGTGATGGGATGGACAGGGGTTTGAGGTCCCCGTGCTCATGACCGTCAGAGGGAAAAAACGATTTAATCTGGCAGGTATGATGCTGAGAAGGGTAAAAAGCTTTGACACTCCCATCACTAACCTTCATACCCGAGTACTCGGTATCACAAGTGCCGTATGACGCAAAACTCAGCGGAGGTACAGGGCCTTAGTTTTGTTGGTTCCACAAGCGAGGTTTGCTGCCCCACCCCCTGTGGAACCTACGAAACTGAGGCTCTGTACTGTACCTCCGTAGAAGCCCAGCCTTTCTCACCTGCATCATACCTTTTACTCGCAATGTCGAAGCGTTTTTAAAAAAGACTGCTATTGCATACACCTAAATTCGAGCAAAAGTATTAGTACACTCTACAGCACAACGCCACCTTGGCAATCAAGATGCCTGTTGGAATGGAATTCGAGATCAAAAGTCGGTTGACCAAAAGAATAGAAGGGCTAGAGGAAGAACCTAGAGAGATGGCGACCACTGCACCAAGCTTTCTACGAGTGCAACCCTCCCCAATTCGAATGTGCCAACTCATAAAGTATTTATGCGCATTGAAAGCGTAACAGAACATGCAACGCACGATATGGCTTTAATCGCATGACATTGTAGAATTAATTGGAATAATGTACCTATCTATCGCCCCCACACTACATCTAATAAAATATGTATTAATAGTAATACATCTCATCACCCGCCGTTTTGGGTCGCCCTTAAGTTATGCTTGCGCCACACGTGCTTCTACCAACTATAAGCGAAGCGGAGCGGGGGGGGCAGTCACCTCTACAAAACCTCGAATAATTAGGCTGCGTGTTATGTCCGGCGAGTTGCTTCATTTGTTAAGCTCTATTTTTTTGTTGGTATTTCAGGTCTTTCGGAGGTTGAACGAGACACCTTTTACCGTGTTTTTCTCCCCTTTCTCGAGAAAGAAAATTTTGACTGTCCAGATGATCAGCGGTATCTAAGCCTTCAAATATGATACGAACCCCTCGCCTCCCAGGTATGGAGAACCGATACCCAACGCAACCGTGCCCGGAGAGGCAAGTGTAGAATATGGGCCCGAGGCTGGGTCCGGCAGGGCAGTGCAAGGGTAACTTAGGTGACGCTAAATACGATATATTGTGCTTCTAAGGTGAAGACAAAGCCCCCCTTCCAGCATCCTGCCATAGCCAAAAATCTCCAACCGAATACTCTCAATGCTGATTGTGCCGCATTAACTGGCGACACTTTTTACGTTGAAATAAGAAGCGGCTGAGGAGAAACTTACGATTGCGTCAAATTAAGAGCCCCAAAAAGCCTAGTGCTGGCTATAAAGAGCTAGCCTATGGCGCTTTATTGCGATTTCGAGACAAAGCTGAGACGAAAACCTTATCCGAACGTAAAAGTGTTCAGGCGTTGGTCGCCAGTTAATGAGGTATCTCTCCGTTTAACTGGCAGCAACAAAACACTCCCGAAATTCAACGAGTTCTAAAGAAATGACCTAAGCTGACAAATCTTGATCCCTAGCAATCTCAAGAAGTCAAAACCATCCTGATATCTCATGATCGTCCGTGATCCCCGAAACCTATCCCCTGTCAGTGTGCCAACTCCCGTACCCGTATGCCTAGTGGCACATGGTATGGAAGAAAAACCAAAGAACCAATACCCTATGCCTAGAGGTATAAGATGTGGAAATAAAAACTCACTGCTAAGCTCCTAATCGCAGCACACCATAAAGCCTTTTTCTCATCTTGGCAGAGCTCGTGTTATTTCTGGAACTGAAGAGAGGGCACATAAAGTCAAACTGAATAACTTTTGGCTGGGGGTGAAGGCAGGGTTCCGAATGGTCTGCGGAAGACTGGTCTAGACCAGCTAGTCTAGTCGAAAGTCAAGTCGAGTCCAATGGTGGAAATTAGACCGACTGGGTGGTCAGAATCATCAGGACCGACTTGACCAGGACTGGTCTGACCAGGCCCGCCAAGCAATAGGATATGCACGGCCCTTTGACAGAATTAGCATCCAAATTCCTCTTTTCACTATTTTCATCGCCATATATTGTGTTCAAATAAAGATTTTCTTAATTAAACTCATGGTTTCCATGAACTATACTATACATTCTTAGGAGGATCAGAGTAGAGATAGTACCTTGCTTAGATTAGGGCCAGTGAAAATAAATTCACGAGTACCAAATACTTTCTGTTCACTAAGTGAGTGATATTATATGACGACACAAGCCTTTATGAAGACTAGTCTTGGACTAAGTCCGGACTAGCCCAGACCACTGAAATTAGTCAGGTCTAGTCACTGACATCGCCGGGACTGGGCCGTCTGGTCTTGCCTCCAAGACTTGACCAGTCGGACTATTCGGAACCCTGGGTGAAGGTAGAAGCCCTCAGCCTAAGATCGCATCGCAGTACTACCTTTTCGCTAAAATTCTGCCCCACTCTTTCAAGCAGGGGAGGGTAGTAAGGCTATTTGGCTCTAAGGCTAGAAAAGATATTTAGAGTTCCAAGTTGCGAGTTGATCTCTTAGCCGTATGCAAAGAGCACCACACGTGCTGAAGTCTTTCAATCCAGTGGCTAAGAGACTCCCACAGAGCATTCTATTGTTACCTCATGAAGGCCACTTTGAGTCCTAGAGTTCAACTTTACATAACGTTTTCATTTCCCACCTTCCTACTTTATGACAGTCACAACACTCCACATAGAAATTCATTCAGTGAATCTCTCACTTTAGATTAAGGTAAGGTCTGTACTGCCTCAGCTTCTCCCGAGTTGCAGCCTGCGAGAATAAGTAGTTAACAAGAAGCTCGCGCGGCTATCACGAGAACCTCTGGGAAAGAGTAGAATTTCCGCAGGGCGCTCTTGGAGAAGATGGTCGGCCGGGTCAAATGGTGTATCTAGGGGCGAGTAATGTATCCGCGACAGATGGGTAAGGTATTAAGTCAAGTATAGCATTCAGTTTGATAAATTCCTGGTAGCTCTTAGGGGGTGGTCAAGGGACAACGAGTGATGTTGGGTGACTGCCCATAACTGTATCATTATTCTTGTGTGATTGCACTAGAAGTCTACAAACCCTCATACTCGCCCAGTCTACCTTGCTTACTAAAAAATATGGAATAAAATACCTTTCGCAACCAGGTTCAGGCACAACGGATTCAGAGTTCGGATGCGGATTGAGAAAGATTGATTGTATATAGCTGATATAAAAAGAGTGGGATAAAATACTAAGAACGGAAATCACTAATAACAGTGAACAGAAAATAAAGGAAACGAGGACAGATAGAGACGAGAGAATGTGATGGTAGAACAGATAACAAAGAAATAAAAGAACAGGTTGCCTTATATCCCTCTTTCAATAGAGAACCTTCGTCCTGGCACACTACCAACGTATGCCCAAGCACCCTCCTACTCTTTACCATCGGGTCATCATTCCGTTTGCTTCTCCAGGATCCTTCCGAGGTAGAAGTACCATTGCCGAGGGCACAGTTATGCCAGTCTACCGAGGGAAGAGAGAATCACTATAGGCGAGGTTGATGTTCGGCTATCAACAGTATTCGTGTTTTATTGCAGGTGAAGTCGTGTTTGATACTGTCGCATTAGATATGCAGGGTCGGAGTATCAGGTAGTAAGAAGCTAATAGTGGAACAATGATTGGTTTCATGTAGTTGTAGTTGCGTCCTGCAGGAATGGGAATATATGTATGTCGGTGAGCAGCCTAAAACGGTCAATGTCCAACAAATACTCCCCATTGATCAAATATCTTAGGCTCAACATATATGGTTCCAATGCTCCAAACTCCGTTTTTTTTATCCTATCGTCGGGAAACAAACTTTCCAGAACCATAATCATTAAATGTCGCCCCCTCTCTCCCCGCCCCAGAATAAACCTCTCCAAAAGCCGGCTTCCTAACCTCCTCCCCACTGGAAAAAGTCAAATGCCTCACCTCTAGATTTGGTGCCATCCCTACATCCCCCCAGCGTACCTTCTTCCCTACAATGCCCTCCGAGTCTGCCCCCCAAGCATGACACGCGGCCGAGATTGCCGCGGAGCAGCTACCAACGGTAGTGATCTCAGCAGCAAATGGCCTATATCCTATTCCAGCGGCCGCCAGCAGGGCAAGAATGCCCAGCGTGAGCACGAAAATAATGGCAATGCATGAGTAACCTAAGGTACTGATCGTTCTTGAAATCCCCCTCCCAAATGGGTCAGATATCTGGACTCTCGCGAGGAATATCGATTGAGAGGTCAGCCAGTGGAGGAGACCACTAAGGGTCATTAGAGGAATAGCGTAAGTGTAAGGTATTTGTAACCAGTATGTGGAACGCTGGCCAGGGCGTGGAGATGTGACACGGAGGGTGCGGTGGTTGCGACTGAAGAGGGACCATTCGTGGCCCGCGAGCATACAGGTGAAGAGGGAGTTGTAGGCTAGGTAGAGGAATGAGAGGATGGTTTGTGGAAGGTTAGCTAGGAGGACTGATTCGGTTATGTTTCGGAAGTGTATTCCAATTAGAGAAACATTATTTACTTTGCCGAAGCCTCTGGTCCACCTTTTTTGTAACCTCGTTAATTTTATGCTCGAAGGGAGTGTGAGAAGAGGGTAGGCACGCTTACATTGATTTAAGGCTAGTGCTCAGCACTTTCCCGTCATTTCGGATACCCAATCCAAGTAACACCCCCGCCGTAATGATAGTTATCAAGAATAAGAAATTGCAAGCTATCCACCTCTTCTTACTAACACTAGTCCACCACCTCTGCACCTCCCTATGCTTCCACTGGCTCGGTCCAGTCCTGCGCCCATGCCTCCACTCTTTCTCAATGAACCGTCGGTCGGCAAAGCATATCCCTATTGTGGTCGGGTCGGGAATTCTCAAAAAGGAGTCTATAGCATCGCCCAAGGTAACCAGAGTGGGCTCCCGAGATCTAACGACGGTCATAATCATACTGCATGCTTTAACGAGATTGCAGCAGATAACGACGATCATGATCCCTAGCGAGAACTGCACTCTGCACTTCTCCTTTGTGATCTCACTCTTGCATCCGGTTATTTCTACCTGTTCTCCTGTTCTGATCATTGCCAACCATGGAAGCCCACGCGCCAGGCTTGAAGTTAGCTCATTGGGGTCGCATGTGGAATGAAGGCACATCCAATCATTTGGTGGAATATCCTCGCTAGTAGCAATAGACATATCCAAGAGGGTGTTATTGTACATGGTGTTTGGAGCATGGTCTGTGATCAAGAATAGGTTTCTACGGTTTGACAGGAAGTCCGTATTGTACAAGTTTGTGCACAGAGAAGGAGTCAGGTCTTCGTAGCTCGGAGTGCTGGCATTGTATCCCTCTAGCATACTATTGAACAGTTGGATATCATGCGAATCTGTCTCGTACCCTAGGTCCCCGTAATTCTTCCCAGTCGTGGTGTTGCGTGACAGATACCGAAACCAGTTGTACACCTCGGTAGTGTTCGAATAAGTTCCCGGTTGAAAGTGGTTGTTGGCCACAAGGGTTACGAGGAATTCATTCGCTGCCAACGAAGTATACACTGCGGAATTGTATCTGCAATCTTCCAATTAGTTAGGACTCAAGTGGGCATAGTAATGTAAACATACAGCAAATGCAGCGGAATACTCGTAATCCCAATGGCAATCCACAACAGTGTTCTCTCCGCCTTAATCCGGAACAAATTCCTAATACTCGGGACTCCAATGTCCATCCACTGTCTTCTGGCATGCGCAGCATCAATCTCACTGCGAGTCGGTGCTGCGAGACATTGCTGGGCATAATTGCTTCCAGACAAGAGCAGTGTCGAAAGAGTATTTATCCCCAGGTGCAGCCACAGCCCGATCGTCCTGCTCTTACTACAACTGCCCGAATACAATGTTCCAATTCCTCTTTCCATCTTGTATTCCGGATTTGTTGCAGCATAGATTGTTAAACAGACATTTATTAACAGAACAACCACAACGGAAGTGGCGCAAACTAAGACACCAGTGTGCCAACCGGTGTACCAAACTGGCTTCCATGCTGATGAGAGGGAGTTCTGCTGTTCTCTTGTGGATTCGGAATCTAGAGGTAATAATTCTATCGATGAAGATTCGCTTCTTCTTCCTTGTCCTCTGTCGTAGTTATTGTCGCCTAGTGGTACGGCAGTCCATTTCGGTAACCTCGTTCTGAAATTCGACATTTTCTGACCAGAAACCAGATAAACTAATACTTTGTCTTGTGAAAGGAATCGTGCTGTCCCGAAGCCTTGGAGAGGTTAGCGGGGGGGCTTTAGTTAAGGTTGTTTGAACCTCCCATTGCCGACTAGGGCCATTACCGCTGCCTCCTTGTAGGCGCCTTGTTAGGCTTTGGTCAAAAGGAAATTGCAAGATTATCCATGATTGGTAGGCCTCTGATTAAGAGCATAGCGATGGAGATATCAGCAGGCCTGGACAACATATGGG
Organism: Tuber microsphaerosporum; assembly: GCA_003521225.1. Classification (NCBI taxonomy): domain Eukaryota; kingdom Fungi; phylum Ascomycota; class Pezizomycetes; order Pezizales; family Tuberaceae; genus Tuber; species Tuber microsphaerosporum. The sequence goes on along the minus strand of QOVD01000389.1, from coordinate 73,041 downwards.
GCTTTTGTCCTCTTGTTACCCACAATAGAAGGATTGTGTGGCCAGAGCGTGCAAGTGTCGTTTGAAGAGATCCCTACAACATTGCCCTTTCTCTGCCGCATTTCCTCATACTTTCGTGTGGATGGTACTGGATAAAACATTTTCAACGAAGGGTATGAGTACCAGTATAGGTTCTACCCCTAGACTAAATCATTTGCGAGGAGTAACCCCCTAACAGACCACCAGCGTCTTAGCCCATCCTCTGCTGAAGAAGTAAAAACTAGGGTTTCAAGCGCTCTATGAATAGGAATAAGGCCTAGAAATATCCCTGGAGAAGGATATGTTGTGACGGACAAGGTCCAGAGCGCTCGGAACCCCAAGTTAAACCCAAACAATAGCTTTCCCAGCCATCCCGGGGACCGCCAAGGGCCCTGAACGGGTGGAAGGCTGTGTGCAGTCCGCCCGGGGCAGCAAATGTGCAAGGCAGCAGCCTTTGGCTCGGACGGTAGGCTCTACGGTGACGCAGTGGCATTCAGGCGGACAGTGGGGGACTGTCAGGGACGGCATGGGACGGCAAATGACGGCACCAGTTATGTCCTATGACGCGGTATTCCTCTGTTCGGGGGTTCAATATTAGAACTCTTCCAACAGCAGCAATAAAATATCTTGTTTACTAACATTGTGCAGGTAAGAGGATAAACGGATTATGAAGGGGTGGGCTCAGGACAATTCAGACCCTCAAAACATCTAATTTGCTGAGCTCTTTGCGCTGTTGTTTCCCTGGTTTCTCGATTCTTCTTTATTCCCTGTACAGTACTCTTAAACAATCCGATGATAACAGTGGAATAACTATCAAACAAATGCGGTAGAACTTTTTGTTTTTTTATCTTTCTATTTTTTTTCGTCTTCTTCAGCTGCTCGGGGGTGAAGTATTTTATTGTATTGTTCAAATATTCACTAGTTTACATCAACTGCCACCTCTGCTCAGCTGCCCTGCGGTGACTCAATCCACCTCTATCCTCTCTCAGCAGTTCTGGTAAATGCGCTGGCTTTAGTTTATAAAGCAATAGAATAAATAAAAACTGGGGAGAGCGCCAAGGGAATCTCGGAAACACTCTAGTACAGTAGTGGTTAAAACACAGAGTCTAACAATGTGATTTCCGTTCATAGAACCTCATGAAGTAAGATGGTAGTCCCCCATACAGACCACCTGCTGCAGGAAGTAGCAATCCTTCAGCACTACTTCACCATTACTGCCTCCCTCCCCTTCAACTCGCCCAAACTGGCCGGGGAGCGTATCACACGAACCTATCCATCCCAGCCGGAGCCGCCAACAATTCATTCACCTGCTATCTCATTAAATCAATGCCATACCGGTAAAAGCCCGCAAAGTTTCGAGCGGGGTTTGATTGAGCGACAAAATACTCTACCGACAGCAATTTAGCTGGGTTCGGGGCCTCGAAGTGGGAGTTTCATAATGGTTCGCCGGACATTTGTCAAAGTGCTTTTGCCACAGCGAACAGGTTGATGAAGAATACCGGTAACCAAGTTAAGCGGCTGTTCACATGCAGTTGAGTCCCTAAACTCGCGTCAGGGGGTACGTTGGTTCGGGTGGTACAGTATGTCGTTTCCCCCCATGTTTACTCAGAATGACGTCAAATTTCTACACACACCGTGTAACTTATGTCTCCTCTTGACATACCCTCCGAAGCGACATAGCCCCCCGACACCCATTTACCGTATTCTGTCAAGCGAGGACTTTGAGAAACGGCGGCCAAAATAGAAATGCGGCTGACGCCACATCCGACCGTGTCGGTGGGTCGACAGGGAATGGGATATGAAAGGGTAAGACTAGTACCAATCAGTAGGCTTTGGTCGTTGCTCGAAAAAAAGTTGCACTCTGCAATACGATGCGTCACGAAATCGTTAATGGCCGATTCCCCTCGCCTTCGACTTAGCTTATAGGCGGGTATGGTCATAAAGGGCGGAAAACTTTCGGTGGCGAAGCAATGATAGAAGCGCTGATCTATGCTCATCGATCAGGGGGAAGTGGAAAAGATGAGGGCGCTATTGGACGTCATTAACCCGGAGCAATTGTAATGTTGCTACTGCTGTATTATATCTATGGGTTTTGTTAAGAATCTGATGGTATCAGGCCAATTTGAGACCAAGAAGGAAGGAATCTGGGCTTTTGGAATAGTTCTTCCAAGAGACTTGTATAAATGCATAGGTTCAACTGCATGCTGGCAATTTTATTATCGTCTGGGTGTTGTCTAAATGGTCAAGTATCATACTACTTGTAACATACTTATTCCTTCAGTCTGGATTTGTGGTGTCTGCCAAGGCAAAATTTTTTCCACTGTCGCAACTTGTTTTCTCACTACCCCACCAGATCTTACTGGTCTTTTCTTCCGCCCCTTATGACCGTACCCGAGTACCGGAAGTCTGTAAAACCCTTATGACGCAATGCTCCAGATGCTCAACACTTCTCACTTACCGACCTCATCACGTACGGTACGGGCAACGTATTGTACCTGGGTGCATACCGGAAAACACGGCACAACGAAAGTTTTCGTGAGCGAGACCACATCTATATTACAAAATAGCAGTAAAAATAGTTTAAACGAATCAACTTGGGGATAGCCAAAAGAGCTGCTACCAAGAGAAGTATCAGATTCCAAACCAAAATTTATATCTTCAACCTGCTCTGGAGCTAGTCTTTCCTCTTCAAGTTTGTTTTTTCCCTTGTGCCGGATTTTTCGGTCTGCCCTCTGGTTCGTTAACTTTTACACACAACACATCAACAATACCAACATGGTGATCAAGATGCCTGTTACAATGGAAATTGAGATCAAAAGGCAGTTGAATAGAATAATAGAATGGAGAGGAATATCCCAGAGAGATGGCAACCACTGTACAGCAGCAAGCATCCTAAGAGTCCAGCCCTCCTTAATTCGAATGTACCAACTCTTAATGCATGTATGAGTATAGAAAGCGTAACAAAATATGTCTTTAATAGAATGATCTTGTGGAGCCAATTTTCCAAAGTATGAAAACTGTACATGAAACTATTACTATACATGAGAGAAGAAAAGGGAAACAAACTTGAATAGAAAGAGGCCTGAGAAATGGTGAAACAAAACATGCATCCGTTTTTCTTGAATCGAAGAGATTTTCCACTGGCAGAGGCTTTGGGGAGGCAGTTGCGTGAGATCGTTGGCACCGATATATCCCAGCAAAACAATGCGGGTGCTTCGGGAGGAGCAAGGGGTGGTCGGTGGGCTGCAAACAAATTATGTAAAAGATCATGGCTGTGTAGTATAGATATGAATATCATGGTTGCTGATCAGTTGGTGAGATTTATGTGTCTTAAGCGAAATCTATAGCATTCTAAACTTCTTTTTTTATTCTCATATTCTGAGTGATTCGCGGTGAAAAGCCTGCAAGCGGTTCACAGATATCTGCAGGTTACCTGGGTATCTGCAGGTCATGCAGTCCAAATTGAAAATTTAAATAACCGGGCGGCTTGGCTTAGGTATAGTGCAAATCGAACCAAACCGGGACCTCAAATCTAGGCAAACGCGATGTTGAATTAGTCAACAGCAAAATTGTATTTAAAGGAAAAAAAACCACAGGGAGATAGACGATTCTGTGCACAAGAAGCTAGTGGTTTTTGTTTTAAAATTAAAGAATTCTGTGAAATATAATTCAAGATGAAAGTGCGGAATTTTTGGTGAGAGTGAAACATATGACCAATTATACATAGAGCATGCTGAAATAAACTTAGAGGGAAAAAAGGTGGGGTATGATTATGTAATATAATAAGAAAAATTAAGAAAATAGAGAATAGGCAATTGGTAGCAAAGTAACTGAGAAAACAGGCATCCGTATAGTCAAATACAGCTTGCTCACCTACAATTCGAACGATCATACCGGTTATTGAAAAGGAAAATGAAGATGGCTCGCCTCAGTCACAAGAACAAGATGAAGCGTCAAGCAGGATCTCAAGGAGGACGTCCTAGTAAAGCAGCACGGAAGGTTAATTCCTCTATGCAAGAAGGAAGTCAAGCAACGCCGAGTATTCAGGAAAGAGTGGGTTTAGAGATTAACAGGGAAGATGGGGAAAGAGAGGATGAAGAGCCAGCTACAGAGATAACTGGCAAAGAAAACCAATTGGTAGGTGGTTAAATCTCTCTTATAAGATGTATAGTAATGGAATAATACTGGGAACATTGGTAAAAGGTACAGGAGGCTTTATTGGATGGAAAAAGGCAGCCATCAAGGAGTAGTCTTTGGCGGTGGAAGCAAAAAGAGAAAGAACAACAGCGATTGATGCAAGAAGAAGATGAGAGAGGCTCTTTATATGAGTGGGAAGAGATTGATGAACTGGTGGAAGAAAAGTGGCCAAGGGTTAAGAAGCAAATAAGGACTGATGTATTGAAAAAAGGTATAGTTTTCAACAATTATGGATGTTAAATTAATAATTAATGTATAGAGCTAATGGAAATTGATTAATTTTAGGAGTAATGGATATACGCAAGGCTTTAAGCCTAAAAAAAAAACGGCCAAATAGTATCCAGGATCTAGAGAGATATTATCAAGTACTGCAGTTTATGAACTGGCAGTTGAAGTATCCTGATCTGCCACGAAAGACAGCAGCTTTGAATACAGCAACAGGTTGGGGCCGTGGTAAACATGCAGCCATGAGCATTATCCATTGGGAGAGAACTAGGATTCGAACTCGAACTATATTCTCAAGTCAAAGGGACAAGCATGCGAAATCACAAAGCATGCACCATGATGAGGGAACACTAGTTGCTGTACGAGACTACCTGGAAGGTGCTAGAGAGAGTATATTGCCCCTAAGTTAGAATATAGTAATAATAAACAAATTATAACTTTGTATAGATATTTCTGGTAGAGGGCTTGCAACAGCAGTTACAAGTTACTAGACAACTCGGACAACTCAGCGTGACGCAGAGAGCCAAGTCTCTTGTATTTACCAAGCCTTAATTGATAAGCATACCAGGGGAAAGCGTAGTCTGACAGCAAGTGCAGCTGTTAGCTGGCTTAAAAAGTTGGGATTTCAATAGAAGTAAGTTCGAAAAGGGGTATATATCGATGGCCATGAGAAGCCAGAGGTAGTTAGCTATCGCCAAAATCAGTTTCTACTTCATTGGAAGGACCTTGAGGCCCGAATGCCGCAGTGGAAACCAACAGGCGAGTTGGATCAAGCACCACTTCCTTTTGGCCAATCACTAGTTATACCTTGTACTCATGATGAGTGCACCTTTGACTCAAATGATAGAGTTCACCATAGATGGATTCACAAGGATAAGCATATGATTCGAAAAAAGTCACGTGGCCAATGCCTTATGGTATCGGACTTTATTCTTCCCTGCCATAGTCTTGAAATGCCTTCGACAATTCCTCTACCAGATATTCTACAAAGTCGGAGTAAAGAACCCATACCAGGACTCAGTCTCAATCAAAGACAAGCAACTGAATATATCAAAGTAGGCAAGGATTCCTGGTTTAAAGGTGAAGACCTAATAAACCAAGTGGTTAATATAGCGATACCTATCTTTGAAACCACATTTCCCAATGCTCAGACACTCTTTCTGTTTGATCATGCAACCTCACATACAGTATATGCATCTGATGCACTCCGCGCCTCTCAAATGAATATGGATCCTGGAGGAAAACAATCTCATATGCGAGATGGCTGGTATTATGCACCCAATGGAGTCACCTGCCTTACTCAACCGATGAGCTTTGATGAAAATGATTTATCAGTGCCTGAAAGATGGAAAGGAATGCCAAAAGGGTGTAAGAGGGTTCTTCAGGAGCGTGGACTATAGCCGGTAAGTGGTCTACGACATGACTGCAGAAGTCGAAAGAGAAAGGAGGATCGAAATCATATTGGAAATTCATGCTGTGCCAGAAGAATACTTTCTCTCCAGCCAGACTTTACAGAACAAAAGTCACGACTGCAGGAAGAGATTGAGCAGCGAGGCCATCTCTGTCTTTTCTTTCCAAAGTTTCACTGCGAACTAAATTGGATTGAGTACAGATGGGGAAGAGCAAAATGGTTAACCAGGAAAAATTGCCAGTACAATTGGCCTTCACTTGTAAAGGCAGTTCCTAAAGCCTTAGAAGATATTCCTTCTCTCTTAATTCTCAAATACTGGTGGAAAAGTACTCGTACACTAAATGCCTACAATGCTGGATTAAAGTACGGAACTTCACAATTTACAGATGTTGTATACAAAAGCCATCGACGGGTTTCTTTAAGATAAAAAAAACCACCAGTTTGTATATTAATTTCAGTTTTATTTACATATTTAATTTCACTATTTACACTCATTTCGGCCCCGGCCCGGTCGGTTGTCACGGAATTCTTGTTTCATCGGAGGTCCCACTTTTAGGCACTTTCCACCGTATCTGGCAGCTTTGACCTGGGTTACTTCGGGTTGGGCCAGGCGGTTGTCTGGCGGTTGTCTGGGCGCCGCTGGGCTTTGCCGGCCGGCGATGGTTCCGACCGGTCTGACCCAGGCTTTTTAAAACTAAGGCCGGACTGACAGGACTGGCCGCTTGGGATCACTGAGAATGAGGCTAGGCCATAAGAAAGACATGATCAGAAACTTCGTTGGCTCGTCATTCAGTAGACCAAAGTCGAAACATAACTATATAATATTATAAGATATAAGAAAAAATCTCGCTCATTGCCTTGCTTCTCACACCTGCCAATTTCTCTCCATGTATGCCCCCATCTGTCTGGTTGCTCCCGTAACAATAAAGGAAATGCATGACCATAAAACCTCTGGGAATCATTCCAACTCTAGAACAAATGCGGTCGCTAAAGACATTCTGTAAACTTTCCATAGCCAACCACGGTACGCTCTCTATTTCTGGCGGCTCTCACATCTATCCGCTTCCGGCAGCTCTAACAAATGAAATCTTCACTTCGCAGGACTTAGCATTCCTCATTCTCCAAATTAGGCTTCTACCATTGTTCATTAGCCAAGAGACTCCCATGGAGTATTGTGTAGTTACTCATGGAGAGAACCTTGGGTCTTAACGCTCAATTCTCAAGTAGGGTTTTCATTTCCTACCATTCTGGTTTACCAAAATTCGTAAATACTACTCATACAAATCCTGTTAATCGGCGGTGATCTCCGGAGACGACGCCTACAATCCCATCAGTGAGAATATGCTAGAAGGATATATCTGGGGATTCCCGGTAGTCAGGCGCTGGGTGGAAGATGCAAGAAGAGGGACCGAAGTTTCACCGAAGCGGGGAAGCAATGGGGGATTGAGAGGTAAGAAAATGGCGTGAGAAAGTATGGAAAACGGCATGACCATGTTAAGGAGACTCCCGGAAGAGTTGCCATTGATTTTTTGTATTTAAAGGGCCCTATTAACCCGACTACCATGAAAACCAAAAAACACTTAAAAAAGTAAATACATAGTAAAATAGTAGAGATTGATATTTGATCTAGAGAAATTCTTTTAGGTGGCGTTGAGAGTGATGGGTGATGAGGAGGGTTGAGTTTCCATTTATCATTGGCGCATGGCTAATTTTGTCAACGTGCCATAGCTACTCGAGTACAGTTTTTGAAGTAAAAGAAGGCTAGACAATCAATTAAATAGTATTGTTTCCTTTGATTCTTGTTTTATTTAAAAGGACTGTAAATTCAATATTTACTATATCTTTGCTCGCTAAGGATTATTTATGAGAAAATCTATTCAATACCAGCGAGACTCGGACCCTCCCTACAGAATATGATACCATCCAAGTTTTCCTATGCCAGCAAGATCACAAGGTTTCACCCACAGCCGAGAAAATAATACCCCAACTTCTAAGCAAGAAAACACCATCACAAAAATAATAACTAAAATTTAAATATTTTCTTAACAAACCAGCAGCACCAGTAAATTTTATAATTTTTTTCAAGTCAGAGGACAACTATTTAGATGGTTTGTGTCACTTAAAATTAGCCTTTTTAGGAGGATGCCTGGGCAGCCAACCTGCCAAGCTGTGCTGAGATCATGCTTATTACCTTGTTTGGCATTACAAGGAATTTGTAGGTGAGACGTTATGTTTTTGCTGGCATAAAAAAACATGGATAGTATTTTGCAGGGAGAGTCCGAGTCTCGCTGGTGTTAAATAGAGTTTCCCTTGTTTTTTCTTTCTTTTTTTCTTATGCCCTTCTGGGCCAGAGTGAAACACAGTTTGTAGTGCTCTCGACCCCTTTCCCCTAGAAAAAACCCCTAACTACTAGCACAATCCCAATGATATTTAAGCCGAGTTCAATTATAGTACAACTCCTTCCATGCCGATCCGGAAGACTATAGTCTAACGCCAATGTGTCTGGAGAGGCAAGTGTCGAATGTGAACGAGAAGGCAAGTGGTGTATAGTGGCACGGGGGTAGGTGATAGCAAATACAATATCTATGCGGTTCTAGAATGAAGATACAGCCCTTTTCGCATTCTGACAGAACCGTTTGTTTCTGGAAATAAGGAGAGAGCCCATAATGTCAAGCTCAATAATGTATAGCTAAGGATGAAGGCAGAAGTTTTCAGCAGATTGCATCGTAGTATTGCCTTTTCACTAAAATTCTGCCCCCTCTTTTAGGAAGGGGAAGACAGCAAAGGTATTCAACCCTGAGGTTAGGAAAGATTTTCCAGAGTTCTCAGTTGCTAGTCGATCTCTTATTCATATGCAAATAGCACTACACTCACTGAAGCCTTTCAACCTTTTAGCCAAGAGACTCTCACAGAGAATTCTATTTCTACTTCACGAAGGCCGGCCACCTTATGTCCCGGAGTTTAATTCCTATATAACGCTTTTATTTCCTACTTCCCCACTTTATAGCAAAGTCATAACCCTCCCCTTGCAAGTTCATTCAGCGAACCTCTCAGTTTAGGTTAAGCTAAGCCCTGTACTGGTTCTGCTTCCCCTGAGTTGTAGTCCGCAAGAATAAGTAGCCAACTAGGAGCTAGCACAGTCATCACCAGAAGCTCTAGGAAAGAATATAATTTCCAAAGGGCGCTCTTTGAGAAGATGGTCGACTAGGTCAAATGGGGATATCTAGAGGCGAGGAATTTAACCGTAATAGATAGGGGGGTGGTAAGTTAAGTACGACACAATGGCATCCTGTTTGGTAAATTCCTAGTGGCTCCTAGAGCATAGTCAAGGGTCAATGAGCGATGTTGCGTGACTGCGCATAACTGTATTATTATTCCTGTGTAGTTGTACCCTAAATGTATAAACCTTCGTATATACCCAATTTGCCTCGTTTAGTAAAACAATATAGAATATAGTACTCCCCATGCATCAAATATTTTATGCTAAATATATATAGTTCCAATGCTCCAAAATTTCTTTTCTTTCCATGCTATCGTCAGGAAAGAAACTTTCCAAAACCATAATTATAAACGATCATTTCTTCTCTCTCCCATTCCCTGAATAAACCTCTCCAAACACCGGCTTCCTAATCTCATCTTTACTCGAAAATGTCAAATGCCTCACCCCCAGGTTTGGTACACACCCCACATCCCCCCAACGGACTTTCTTTCCAACAATCTCCTCCAATTCTGTTCCCGAAGCATGACATGCGGCTGAGATAGCCGCAGAGCAGCAGCCGACTGTTGTGATCCCGGCAGAAAATCGCTTAAACCCCATTCCGGCGGCAGCCAGCATGGCAAGAATGCCAAGCGTGAGCACGAAAATGATGCCAATGCAAGAGTAACCTACGCTACTTATCGTGGCAGATATCTCCCTCCCGAACGGGTCAGATATCTGGACTCTTGCGAGGAATAATGATTGCGAGGTCAGCCAGTGGAGGAGACCACTGAGGGTCATTAGAGGAATAGCATAGGTGTAGGGTATTTGTAGCCAGTATGTGGAGCGCTGGCCTGGGCGCGGAGATGTGACGCGGAGGGTGCGGTGGTTGTGACTGAAGAGGGACCATTCGTGGCCCACGAGCATGCAGGTGAAGAGGGAGTTGTAAGTTAGGTAGAGGAATGAGAGGATAGTTTGTGGAAGGTTAGCTAAGAGAACTGATTCAGTTATGTTTCGGAAGGTTATTCCGACTAGAGAGACACTGTTTACTGTGCCGAAACCTCTGGCCCACCTTTTTTGTCACCTCGTTAATATTGTGCTCAAAAGAAGTGTTAGAACAGGTTGGAAATGCTTACATTGATCTGATGTCGGTTTTAAACACGTACCCGTCACGTCGGATTCCTAATCCAAGTAACACCGCCGAGACAATGATAGTTATCGCGAAGAAAAAATTACAAGTTATCCACCTCGTCTTACTAACATTAGTCCACCACCTCTGCACCCCCTTTTGCTTCCACTGCCTCGGTCCAGTCCTCCACCCACGCCTCCACCCCCGATCAATGAACCGCCGATCGGCAAAGCATATCCCCATCGTTGTTGTGTCCGGGATTCTCAGAAAGGAATCGATAGCATCACCTAAGGTAACCAAAGTGGGCTCCCGAGATCTAACAACAGCCATAATCATACCGCATGCTTTAACAAGATTGCAGCAGATAACAGCGATCATGATTCCTAGAGAGAACTGCACCTTGCACTTCTCGTCAGTGATCTCACTCTTGCATCCAATTACCTCTACCTCTTCCCCTGTGCTGAGCCTTACTACCCACGGAAGCCCATTCGCCACCATTGTGGTTAGCTTACCCGTGTCGCACCCGCCCGAGACCATTAGGGAACGAGGGCACATCCAATCAGTTGGCGAGGTCTCATGGCCGTAAACCCTGAACAGACGCAGGATAGTATCATCAAAGGTGGAATTAGAAGTATGGTTGGTTATTAGAAATAGGTTTCTGCGGTTTGACACAAAGTCCCTGTTGTAGAGGCTTACACACCGAGAAGGTGTTGTTAGGTCTTCGTAGCTCGGAGCGCTGGCATTGTATCCCTCTAGCATACTAATGAACTGTTGGATATCATGCGAATTTGTCTGATATCCGTGGTCCCCATATTCCTTCCCAGTTGTAGTGTTGCGCGAGGCCTCTCGATACCAGTAGAATGCCTTTGTCGCATTCGAGTAGGCTCCTGGTTCAAAGTGGCTGTTTGCCACAAAGGTTACGAAGAAGTCATTCGCCGCTAACGAATTATACACTGCAGAATTGTATCTAGAATCTTCCAATTAGCTAGCGCTTGATCGGGCATGGCAATAGAGGCACACAGTAAATGAAGCGGAATGCTCGTGATCCCAATGGCAACCCATAGAAGTGTCCTCTCTGCTTTAATCCTTAACAAGTTCCTAACACTTGGAACTCCAATATCCATCCACCGTCTCCTCGCGTGGGCAGCATCGATCTCGCTGCGCGTCGGCGCTGCAAGGCATTGTTGCGTATAATTACTTCCGGATAATAACAACGTGGAAAGGACATTTATCCCTAGGTGTAACCACAGCCCAATCGTCCTGCTTTTATTACAACTGCCCGAATACAGCGTCCCAATTCCTCTCTCCATCTTGTACTCCGGATTCGTTGTAGCATAGATTGTTAAACTAACATTTATCAACAGAACAACCATCACGGAAGTGGCACAAGCCATGACGCCGGTGTGCCAACCGGTGTACCAAACTGGCTTCCATACTGATGAGAGGGAGCTTGACTGTTCTCGTGTGAATTCGGAATCGAGAGGTAATAATTGTATCGATGAGGATTGACTTCTGCCTGCCCCTCCTCCTTGCCCTCCGCCGTACTTATTGTCACCTAGTGACACTGCACTCCATTTCGATAACTTGGTTCTAAAATTCGACATTTGCTAACCAGCAACCAAATAATCGAATACCTTGTCTTATGAAAGGTAGTAAGTCGCCCCAAACGCTAGGAGAGGTTGAGGGGCTACATTTAAGGTTATTTAAACCTCCCATTGCTGATTATTGCCACTAGGATGGGTATTTTCGGCAATTTTGGCATTGGGATACACAGCCTGGCTGTATGCGCCTTGTTAGGCTTTCGACAAAAAGGAAAGTGCAAGATTATCCTTGATTATTAGACTTCTAATGAAGACTATACTGGTGGGAGATCTGAGGAAGCCTTGACAACATTCCGGGATTTTTTCCTCTTGCTATTGACACTAGACGGATTGAGTCGCTAGGGCATATGAGCGTCGCTTTGAAGAGCACCTCCGCCAAAACAAAATCTAGAGCTTTGAGCGCCCAACGATTAGGAACCAACCTTAGAACCATCTCAAAATAAGGATACGTTGTGAAGGACAAGCTCCAGTGCGCTTGGAACCTCAATAACAACGCTCCAAGGGGTCCGTGGGTGTAGGTGAGGCCCTGCACAGGGACTTTCTGGAGCCCTGGACGGGGCTGGACGCCTGCATAGTTCGTCTGGGGCAGTGAATGTCAGGCACCCGTCTTGGAGCCGGAAGGTAGACCCTGTGGAGCGAGGAAGTGGCGTTTAGGTGGACGGTGGGGGATGGTTGGGGATCGTCGGTGACGGCACCGTTATGTCCCATGACGCAGTATTCACCTGTTCGGGGGTTCAATATTAGAACTCGTCGAAGATCACCAATGAAATTCTTGTTTATTACCACTATATAGGTAAAAGGATAAATGGATTATTATGGAGCGGTTTCAAGAAAATTCAGACTCTCAAAACCTATAATTTGTTAAGTTCTTTGGGCTATTTCCCTAGTTTTCTCGACATTTCTCTCTTCCCTGTAACTTACTCTAAACCAATCTGCAAATAACGGTGGAATAACTATCAAGAACATGCGATGGAGCCTTTTCTTTTTTATCTTTCTTTTTCTTCAGTTCCCTTCTTCAGCTGCTCTACGGTGAAGCACTCTATTATTTACTAGTTTCCATCAACTACAACCTCTGCTCTATTACTTACGCGATGTCTTAATCCACCCCTATCTCTTTTGAACGGCTCTGGTAAACGCGCCGACTTTTGTTTATAAGCGATAAAATAATATAAAAACTGGGAAGAGTGTCAAGGGAAGCAAGTCAAAAGGTTGCCCACATTGAGTTCTAGATAAAAAGGTTATTATGGGAGGTTCGAGGACTAGAGGAGCCAAGACTTGGTGACAGTCGACCTTTGAGAAACGGCGGCTAAAATAGAAATGCGGCTGATGCCACACCCCGTCCTACCTATGATCGGCGGCTGGTGGGATACGGCAGGGCAGGACTAGCACCAATTAGTACGCTATCTGTCTTGGCTCGAACACAAAAAAGCTGCACTCTGCGATCCTGGAGTATGATTCATGATATCACTAATGGGCGGTGCCCCTCGTATTCCACTCAGCCCATACTCATACAGTACAGCCTCTCATGGGGTCGTGATGAACACGGTATCAGCGGGTGACGAACGGGGATCAGCAGCAAGGGTTTTATTGTTTATTACCCTCACTTACCGGTGTGGGCCAGGGCGATATCATAGGGTAGTTTTAGCAGTTTCGTGCCCACTAAAGACCCTGTGTTGTACATAGCTTGGCATGCAGAGTTTTCTGCATATAAGCCACCACTCTCTATCCTTAGTTAGACAAGCGCCGGAACACCCAGGCAACCTACCAATAGACATCCCTCTCTATTGCAATTAGGTCCATCACTTCCTCATTTGTTCTATCCCTGTTTATCCTATTACTCGCAAACGCATGACGTTTGTGAACGCGACCGGGTCCGCATATGCGCCAAGTCCAAGTGCATACGATCTGCATAGATGTACCTTCTGGTGAAAACCGACATTGAAAACACAGAATGGAGACAAGGGTGTTTGAACAAGAATCTAATAGTGAAACAAGAGATACAAGAACCAGAAATAATTGTAGAAAGCAATCATAGCAAGTCACTTGTAGTGAAAGTAAGTTAATAAGTAAAAGAAGCGTACAAGGAATAAAACTAATAATTAAAAGGATTCCCACTATTATCCTTAATACTAGCTTCAATACTTGATTGCTTGAGTTAATGTGGTTGTTTATCCTCTCAACAGGATAGTTAAGCCACTCTTGTAGCATTACTTGATGAATGCCAGCTGCTGCTATCTGTATCCCTAACGGTTCTTTTACCTAGTTCTTCATCTTGCACGATATCATTTTTATAGGGTTGAGGTCAAGAGAGTTTGCTGGCCAGACCAACTTCTGAAAACTTAAATACTCCCTGAAGTGTTATGTAGCAGAGGATATTCAGTGGGGCATTGTCTTCCAGGATGCAGAGGTTTAGTTGGGCAGCTAGGGCACTCTGAGTAAAAGGATGGAGAAGGGGATTTAGGATTGGTTCACAATGTATGAATCAGTCAATAGCTTCTTTTCTCTCTGTTCCTCTGAGTCTCCCATTTAGCTTAAGGGTATTGATATTTTCAAAACACATCTGCCTAAGCTGTAATGCCACTGGCAGCTCAAGTTGGTATTCATGCTGGAGCGGGTTTTCTGCATCATTGTTCTGCTGCTTAATCTCGTATGATGTAGTATAAGAATAATATAGAAGTAATAAACCTATGTAAAATAATAATTATGTACATGAGAGTTAATATATGAAGAACTATGATGGAGAATGAGCATGGCAATGAGAATTAGTGTCAGAAAAGATGACAGTTGCTCCGTTTGGAAGCCCGACAAGCATGTTTTGTGGAGAGATCGTTCTCCAGAGGGCTATAGCACAACCTAAGCATAATGGCGCCATAGATATCTGCTCTCAACATCGGTTTCTTCAGCAAATGTTACCTCCTACCAAGTCGGATGCTAGTACGACAAGAAACAATGCTAGTTGGGCAGCCTTTTTTTTCTGGCTTTAAGTGAAGCGTCTCGGTATGTTTATGGTGGTGGATACTATTTTCCACAACTATTGTTTTTATTGTATTCGCACATATGTGAAGTTGTGCTAATATTAAATTTGTTTAAATTAGATAAATTCAAGTTAACTATTAAATACAACAGAGAGAACAATTCCTAGCTACTTTCAAATAACCAAGTGATATTTAAGAGTGTTTACGAAAAGGAAGGGTAATTATTACAAGATTCTCGATGTCCTCCTTTGAAATAAGTGACTCTTTCTTACCGTTACCCTCAAGGGTCAAGTTTTTTATTCTGTAAAGGTCCGAATTTCCAATGTCAAGGAAATGCATTTTTGACTCTTGAATAATATTTGGATTATTGCTATGCAAAGCACCTGTTTTGGTAAAAATCTCCTTTGTTGTTATCTTTTGATAATCAGGAGGATGGCCTTGGTCAGTATCTGTCCTCTCTTGCTCATCAAGGTCGTTGCTCCCTTCAGTTTTTGTGACATTTGTGTTGCAGTCATATTTGATTGTTTAACTAATAGGATTTAGACAAGATTAGAGATTTTGACTCTAACAGATAAAAGCTTGATGAAGTTGAGTACCTGTATAGCTTCATCAATTGGGAGCTCTTCTACTCCTAACCATTTAGGTCATAGTGCTAATTTTATGTACAGTCATAGGTATTTGAATTGGCCTATCTTATATTTGGTAACACCTAAAGACCCTGTCATGTTCACAAGAGTCATGCATTTCCAAGTAGAAAAGATACCATTAGCGCAATTCTCCATCTACTCATTTTCCAATATACCACGAGCTCACGACACATGCTTGAGAACCTGGAGAAGTCCATAGACTAGATGTTATAGTCACGCGGGTATCTTATAGGTAATATGTGCATGCAGGGGGATGTTAGAAAGACTCTAGACTGATATTACCCAACCAGTAACGACTCTTGTCTTATCTTTATCAGATAAGGAAGATGTATCTCACGTAGTACTATTATAAACTGGATAATACTTGTTTGCTAATATCCTCCAACGGACATTAGAGATATTTGTATCTCTTTCAATACCTATCGTTCTTCTTATCCAATGGGCAGTTAACAGGTTGAGATATGCACTAGGGTTCCGGGAACAATCTTAGAGAGTCTGAAGTATTTTTATTTCATCGAGTATAAGTAGGGAATATCAGTAAGTAGTTTCATAAAGAACTAGCTATCATCCTGCCCTTGGCTTCTTATATAGTTCTCTCCGCAACTCCTTAATCATCCAAAATAATACTCATTAGTGTCAATTGTGACTCATGTGAAATCATAACATCATATGACTATACCGCGTTATTATCAAATAAACAACTTAAACAAACTCTGAGTTCTACTAGACTCATATGTGAAATCTCATGACTGAAATATAGTCATAGTGTGAAATACCCAAGACTATAAGATTCATAAGCTCCAATCGAAACCTACAAATCTTACTGGGTTTCTAACAGGGGAAATGGTTGAAAAAGAGGAAATTTGGTGAACACTTTGAACTCAATGATTGATTGAAATAAATTTGACATGATAATGACTAGCTAAAAAAAATAAGTCAATAACAGACAAATAAGAGATAGTAGAAAAATATACCCTGAAGTAGAAGTATAAACGTGAAGAAAGGTAGAAGTATGCAAAGGCAATGGTGATCCCAGATCAGTATCATGACTTTTTCAACTTCCTGTTCTCTATTTAAGCCCATTGATGAAAACTAGATTGGAATTAACTCTGCTTGAAACTCTTGAGTTAAAAACACTGGTGTTCCTTTGTGCTACAGTGACCCTGTTTGTATTCATACACTAGTTCATAATGCTAGTTGGATTTAGCACAAAACTGCTGGGAGAATAGGATATTGTTTCTCAGCTATTTATAAAATAGCACTTGGACCTGTTGAAGCCCCAAAGACTATGTGGGGAAGGCCAAAACAATTAAGCCTTGATGATTGAAAAAGGCAAGTTGTGATGGCTACCTCCTCTGCTGAGAACTGCTGTAAGCCTGTCTATCAAATTGCTCTGCTTAGTAGAATTACCGCATCTGATAGAGTGTAATGCAAAGCGTTTGAAGAGAAAGGTTATTTCCGCCAAGTAGCACACAAAAAGCGATTTTTGTATACAAGAGCAAAGGAAGGAAGGCTCGAATGGTGCCAGGGAAACACCTTGTCTGTATAACTGAAATTGAGCTTGAGAATACCAAAATAGTAGGAACATTGATCCCGGACTGTGGCTGACTGGATGCGTGTAATCTGGACTGATAAGTCTCCTTTTATAATAGGTAGTGCCAGAGGCCCAATATGGGTTACTCGAGCACATGAAGCGTACGAAGAATCCTGCCTTGTTCCTATATTCAAAACGCTTCCAGATCTGATGATTTGGGGTTCCTTTATTGGCACTACAAAGGGTCCATTATTCTTTTGGGATATCAATACTTGGGGAAAGGTCACCGCTCTTTCTTATACTACTCATATCCTTTCTCATCTTTATCACTTTTGGCAAACTCATTTATTCTCTCACCGGTCAATTTTTCCCTGTTGCCTTCATGGAAGATGGAGCTCCTGATTATAGAGCGAAGGTTACAACACAATGCCGTCAATGTATGAGACTCCAGCCCTACAAAGTCCCTTGGCCGGTAACCTCACAAGACAGAAATCCAATTGAGGCAATTTGGCATATTATGAAGGATAGGCGTTTTGCTGCAAATCGGAATGGACAACCACAGACTATTGAAGCAACCCACGAGCTTATTACGAAGCTTTTGAACGAGATCTCTGAGGACGAGTTGCTGTGGCTGGTGGAAAGTCTTCCTCAACGTGTAGAAGCTGTCATCGCAGCTGGTGGTCGGCATACAAAGTATAGAGCTTTGTGTTTTTTTTTCTTTCTTTCTCCGTAATGTACTCTTATTCATTACCAATTGACTCTGCGTATGCATATAGTTACCAATCAACACCCCTGTGTTCACGGATTTTACCCCTGCCCCGAGTACATACACGGGTGGATACGGCTCGGTCGAACACACCATCCAACTAAGGGAAGGCTATCAAACACTCCCACACCCGTACTCGTAATTTTCTGACGTTTGTAAACACAACTGCTATTGCATATGGGCAAAATCATGAGGCTCTGACCGATTTTTTGCCCATATGCAATAGCAGTTGTGTTTACAAACGTCAGCAAATTACGAGTACTTTGATGAATTCGCTTTTCGGCTGGCCAAATACTCCGATTGGTCATCCCCCGATATTCGTCACAACCCCATGAGAGACTGTAGTCGGTAAAAGCCGTATGATGCAAAACTCATACGGAAGCTCAATATTTCTCATCTACGGTACTTTATAATATACGGTGCGAGTACTGTACTCGAGTACCTGAGGGGATACCGGAAAAATACGGCACAACGAATAATTCCGTAAGCGACACCACAACTATACGAGAAAATGGCGGGATTAAAATGATGGTGCTCTGCAGCGAGGCTTCCCACGTGAATTTTTTTTCATTGTGCTGTATTTTACGCTAGCTCCGTTACTTTTTACACTCCATTATGCATCAATACTAACTTGGCAATCAATGTTCCCTTTTACAATGGAAACCAAAAAAACAAAGGGCGGTTGAATAGGGTAATAGAATGACTAGAGGAAGAATCTAGAGAGGTGGCAACCACTACTCGAGTATAGCAAGTATTCAAGAGTTCAACCCCCCTCAATTCGAGTGTGCCAACTCTTAATGCATGTATGAGTATAGAAGGCGTAACAAAATATGTCTTTAATAGAATGATCTTGTGGGGTTTATTGAATTAATGCGCTCCCGCACTATGATATCTAATAAAATATGCACTAATCGTAATTCATATCATTTCCCTTTTTTTGCACCGCACTTATTCTTGCGCCACACCCGCTTCTAGCAATATGAGCTGAGCGAAGGGGCTGATTACCTCTACAAAACCCCTGATACTCGAACTGCGTGCCACGTCCGGTGGGTTCCCTTTTTTATTGAGGTCTATTTTTCCATTTGTTTCGCCTTTTCCGCTAGAAGGGAATTTTTGACTGCCTAAGTGGTCATTAGTATCTGGGCCTTTTTTAAGTGTTGTAGGTGGACAAAATTAACCGAAACACCAATTCAACAGGAAAAACTTTTGGTTATGACAACTTTACTCCCCCATCAACCATACCATACTAATAACCAATATAAAAATATAAAATATAAATGCCTTGTAAAAATCAACATTTTCTATACTCTCTATTAGTTTTAATAACTAATTCTATTCTACTAACCATTGAGCCGACCGGAGAATCAAAAAACTTAAGGTGAAGAAGTTTCTAACAAAGAAGATATGGCCTCCTCTAGACCTTTTTTAACCATACAGAGAGGACCTCTTGTAACATTAATTTAGGACAATGCCTCTGGAAGTGGTGGAAGGGCCATCAAAAATCTTTCCGAAACCGTAATCACCAACTATCATTCCTTCTCTCTCCCGGTCCCTGAATAAACCTCTCCAAACACTGGCTTCCAAACGTCCTCTTCACTCGAAAATGTCAAATGCCTCACCCCCAGGTTTTGTACACACCCTACATCCCCCCAACGCACTTTCTTTCCAACAATCCCCTCTGAGCCCGCCCCCCAAGCATGACATGCGGCTGAGATAGCCGCAGAGCAGCAGCCGACTGTTGTGATCTCGGCAGAAAATCGTTTAAACCCCATTCCGGCGGCGGCCAGCAGGGCAAGAATGCCAAGAGTGCGCACGAAAATGATGGGAATGCAAGAGTAGCCCACGGTACTTATCGTGGTTGAAATCTCCCTCCCAAACGGGTCAGATACCTCCACTCTTGCGAGGAATAATGATTGCGAGGTCAGCCAGTGGAGGAGACCACTGAGGGTCATTAGAGGAATAGCATAGGTGTAGGGTATTTGAAGCCAGTATGTGGAGCGCTGGCCTGGACGCGGAGATGTGACACGGAGGGTGCGGTGATGGTGACCGAATAGGGACCATTCGTGGCCTGCGAGCATGCAGGTGAAGAGGGAGTTGTAAGTTAGGTAGAGGAATGAGAGGATAGTTTGTGGAAGGTTAGCTAGGAGGACCGATTCAGTTATGTTTCGGAAGGGTATGCCGAGTAGAGAGACACTGTTTACTTTGCCGAAGCCTCTGTTCCACCTTTTGTTGTCACCTCGTTAATTTTGTGCTCGAAGGAGGTGTTAGAAGAAGGTGTAAATGCTTACATTGAACCGATGTCAGTTTTCAACTGGTACCCGTCATTGTCGATTCCCAATCCAAGCAACACCGCCGAGACAATGATAGATATCGCGAAGAAGAAATTACAGCTTATCCACCTCGTCTTACTAACGCTAGTCCACCACCTCACCACTCCCTTTTGCTTCCATTGTGTCGGTCCAGTCCTCCACCCATGCCTCCACTCCCGGTCAATGAACCGCCGATCGGCAAAGCATATGCCACTTGTTGTTGGGTCCGAGATTCTCAAAAAGGAGTCGATAGCATCACCCAAGGTAACCAAAGTTGGCTCCCGAGATCTAATAACAGCCAGAATCATACCGCATGCTTTAACCAGATTGCAGAAGATAACGGCGATCATGATTCCTAGAGAGAACTGCACCTTGCACTTCTCGTTAGTGATCTCACTCTTGCATCCGATTACCTCTACCTCTTTCCCTGTGCTGAGCGTTACTAGCCATGGAACCCCATTCTCCACCATTGAGGTTAGCTCATCCGCATCGCACCTGCCCGAGACCATCAGGGAATCAGGGCACATCCAACTAGTTGGTGCGGCATCATCCCCTCGAACAATCAATAGACTCAGGAGGGTGTTATTAGACATGGTATTGGAAGTATGGTTGGTTATTAGGAATAGGTTTCTGCGGTTTGACACGAAGTCCCTGTTGTAGAGTTTTGCACACCGAGAAGGTGTTGTTAGGTCTTCGTAGCTTGGGGTGCTTGCACTGTATCCCTCTAGCATACTAGTGAACTGTTGGATATTGTGCGAATCTGTCTGATACCCGATGTCCCCGTATTCCTTCCCAGTCGTAGCGTTGCGTGTGGTCCCTGTATGTATATAGAATAGTTCTGTCGCGTTTGAGTAGGCTCCTGGATCAAAGTGGTTGTTTGTCACCCGGGTAACGAAGAAATCATTCGCCGCTAACGAAGTATACACTGCAGAATTGTACCTAGAATCTTCCAATTAGCTAACGCTTGAACGGGCACACAGTAAATGAAGCGGAATGCTCGTGATCCCAATTGCAATCCATAAAAATGTCCTCTCTGCTTTAATCCTTAACAAGTTCCTAACACTTGGAACTCCAATATCCATCCACCGTCTCCTCGCATGAGCAGCATCGACCTCGCTGCGTGTCGGCGCTGCAAGGCATTGTTGCGTATAATTACTTCCGGATAATAGCAACGTGGAAAGGACATTTATCCCAAGGTGTAACCATAGCCCAATCGTCCTACTCTTATCACAACTCCCCGAATATAACGTCCCAATTCCTCTCTCCATCTTGTACTCTGGATTAGTGGCAGCATAGATTGTTAAACTGATATTTATTAACAAAACAACACTGACGGAAGTGGCGCAGGCTAAAACGCCGGTGTGCCAACCAGTGTGCCAAACTGGCTTCCACGCTGCTGAGAAGGTGTTTGGCTGTTCTCGTGTGAATTCGGAATCGAGGGGTAATAATTCTATCGATGAGGATTCGCTTCTTCCTCCCCCCTCTCTTTGCCCTCTGTCGTAGCCATTGTCACCTAGTGACACAGCAGTCCATTTCTGTAACTTGGTTCTAAAATTCGACATTCGTTGACCAGCAACTAGATAACAGAATGCCTTGTTTTGTGAAAATTTCTCGTAGCAAGCCGTCCCATAGGTTAGGAGAGGTTGAGGAGGGGGCCTAGTTAAGGTTATTTCAACCTCCCATGGTTGACTAGGATCATTGCCACTATGATGGACATTTTCCGCAGGGTTGACATTGGAATACACAGCCTGCTTGTATTCACTGTACGGTACTCGAGTACGCCTTGTTAGGCTTTTGACAAAAAGGAAGGTGCAAGATTATCCTTGATTATTAGGCTTCTAATTAAGACCCTAGTGATGGGAGATCTTATTAGGCCTTGGCAACACTCAGGGATTTTTTCCCCTTGTTGTCAACACTAGACGGATTGAGTCACTTGAGCGTGTAAGTGTCGTTTCGAAGAGCACCTCTGCCAAAACAAAATCTAGAGCTTTGAGCGCCTGATGATCAGGAACCAACCTTAGAACCATCCCTCGATAAGGATACGTTGTGAAGGACAAGGTCCAGCCCGCTTGGGACCCCAACAACAGCGCTCCTAGCGGTCCAGGGAGTACCGCGGGGTGTCAAAATAATGGGAACACTTGTACCTCGCAACCAAGTACCCCAGCAATAATAACCCGGGCAACCCCAACAACAAAAAATATAATATATTTAGTTTTACTCCCAGAGTGAAAGGGTGCTGTTGTAGGAGTGGGAAATCGGCCATATCACTTGAGTCTGGTGGCTATTGAAGGAAATACTTTCACTGATTTTCAGCTAGGGTACTTGGTTACGAGGAACAAGTGTTCACGTTATTTTGACACCCCTCGGTAGGTGGGGCCCCGCGCAGACTATCAAGAGCCCTGGACGGGACTGGACGGGTGCGTAGTCCGTCTGGGGCACCGAATGTCAGGGCAGCCGTCTTGCGACAGGAAGGTGGGCCCTATGGAGTGAGGCAGTGGCGTTTAGGTGGACGGTGGTGGATGGTCGGGGATAGCCGGTGACGGCACCAACTATGTCTCATGACACAGTATTCATCTGTTCGGGGGTGAAATATTAAGATCAGCAATGAAATTCTTGTTTATTAATACTGTGTAGGTAAGAGGATAATGGATTATTGTGGAGTGGGTTCAAGAAAATTCAGACTCTGAAAACCTCTAATTTGTTAAGCTCTTTGCGTTGTTTCCCTGGTTTTCTCGATTCTTCTCTCTTCCTTGTAACTTACTCTTAAACAATCTGAAAATAAGGGTGGAATAACTATAATAAGTATCAAACAAGTGCGATGGAACCTTTTGTTTTTCATTTTGCTTTTTCTTCGGTTCCCTTCTTCAGCTGTTCGGCGGTGAAGCACTCTGCTGTCCAATCAAATATTTACTAGTCTGTATCAACTGCAACCTCTGCTATTAATACGCGATGACTTAATCTATCCCTATCCTCTTTGAACGGTTCTGGTAAACGCACCGGATTTGGTTTATAAAACTATAAAACAATATAAAAACTGGGGAGAGTGTCAAAGCAATCTTGGAAACACTCCAGCAATGGTTAAAACACACAGTTTAACAAAGCCTTTTCGGTTCATAGAGCCTCATGTACTCGAGTATTACTTTACCACTACTGCTCCCCCTTCGGCCTGTCCAAACCGCCCGGGAGCGTATCTTATGGACTTAGCCATCCTAGCCGGAGTCCCTCAACGGTTTATTCACCTGCTATCTCATCAAATCGATACCATAAAAGACCGCGAATTTTCGGGCGGGGTTTGATGGTTAATACTTACTAATAGATTGGATAGCAAAACGATCCATCGACAGCGGTGTAACGTGGTTTGAGACTACGAAGCGAGAGCTTCATGGTAGTTTGCTGGACTTGTGCTAAAGTGCTTCTGCTACTCTGAATAAGTCGATGAAGGGTAGGGTAGGCAAGTCAAAAGGTTGTCCACGTGCCCTTGAGGTGCAGATAAAAAGGCTATTTTGGGAGGTTCAAGGACAATCGGAGCCAAGACTTGGCGACGGCCTACCTTTGAGAAACGGCGGTCAAAATAGAACTGCGGCTGATGCTACACCCCGTCGTGCCGGCGGTCGGTGGCTAATGGGATACGACAAGGCTAGACTAGTACTTGTATCAATTAGTACTTGTATGCTATCTGTCTTAGCTCAAACACAAAAAAGCTGCACTCTGCGATACTCGAGTACGAAGTTTCACGATATCACTAATGGCCGGTTCCTCTCGTGTGAGATGCATTGAGCCTCGGGGTCGAAAAGGCGTTTTTCGAGTGCCAAGTTTAAAGTTGATCTGCCAGTTTTGTACGCAAAAAGGCCAAATTTTTTCTTCTCGAAAAACCTACATAATTGTTTTTCAGCCCCGGAGCTAAATGCCTCTATTCCACCCGGCTCATACCCGTACAACCTCTCATGGAGTCGTGATGAATATTCGCGGGAAGCCAACAGGGATCAGCAGCAAATGGTTTTTTTTATTACTGTACCCTGCTCGAGTGCTCTGATGAATTCGCTTTTCGGCTGGCCAAACACTCCGGTTGGTCATCGCCCGATATCGTCGCGACCCGATGAGAGAGTAGAGTCACGGCGCCCCAGTGAATGAATCAAAGTTAGAAGTTACTAAGCCTTGGCAGCCATATCTAAGGCAACGCTTGAGAAAAGCAAGGAATACGCAATGACGCAAACTTCTTTGCTGTGAAGGAGTTTTCTTCCCTCTCAAATATTCGCCAAGACTTCCAACTTCTAACTTTGATTGTTACGCAGGGCACCGTGACTCCAGTGTAGTTGGTAAAAGGGGTACTTGTATGGCGCAAAACTCATACTAAAGCTCAACATTTCTCATCTACCTCATAACCTGCAGTACTATACTTGTACACGGGGGTGCATGAAAGTGATTAACATGTGTGGCGCAGTGCTAATACCACTCTCAGGCTTTTTACGGGCTTCAATGGCCTCGTATGCCTTTCAAGCATAACACCTTCCACAGATCCTTCAGCTCTCAGAAAATAGCCTTGACCAATACAACCACCAGGTTCCCTTTGCTTAATGCTTGACCCATCCTCACCTCAAAGAAAAAAGAATTAACCATCCTCTCCCCTGGGTGATACTTGCAGCTGGTAACAATTTCTTCATTCTCAAGAACTACTTCTGATAGCAGAACACTCTTGCTCCTGTGGTGTGGTCCAGAAGTTCTTCAAAACATAATTCTTTACTCTCAGGTATCATGATAGCAGAGATAATTGAATTGATAATATGGGAAAGTACTTGATGATTGGGTGAGGGACTAAATACCAGCCAGGGCTTTGTTTTTTTTTGATCGATTATATTTTCGGTAAGTAAGAACTGACTAGGTACAAAAGCTAACCATACCCCTGAGGGAACGCAAGCTAAAAACCTCCAACTAATGTCAATCCCATCCATCTATTGCAAAATCCCTCTCACCCTTCCCAACAACATAACTGATTTGAGTAGAGGTAGAAATAAAAGTGCAGATGTATGGGTTGAAATTACAAAGGATAAAATAGGCCAGAAAACTCTGAACCAAAATCTCTAGAGATGTGCAGCCGACCAAGAGAAAAGCCAGAAGGAGAGTGAGAAATCTATAACCCAAGGAAAGAAGACTTCAAGCCGAGCATGAAAGTAACCTGCAATACCAAGTCATAGGCTATAACATTGGACCTAGACACACTGGAGGGGTAATAATACTCAGACCATATAGGCTGTCAAGAGGGGCTGAGAGAAACTCAGCAGGAGATCAAGATAACATGGCCGGTATGGTGGACAGTTGTGGAGTAAGGAAATGCCCTGAGAGCCTAGCAGAAAATGGGACCTGGAGGGGTGCATTGCCTGAGTGGCAGAAGTGATAGGTATGAATTGTATTATGATCAGCAAAATTAAATGCCATGTACTAAGCAATACCAGATCCCAAAGTTGGCCAATCGAAAGGAGGAGGAGCCGTAGGCGGGAGTGAGGCTCATGCCCCACGAGAATGGGTCCTGAGGCGATGACTGCTGAGGAAGGGGAGAGTAGCCACCTAGTGGTAAATTATGAGCAAAGGAATGTATCCTAGCTGTAAGACAGCAACAGGAGAAACCTGGGAGGAGACAGAGGACCAATACCAAAGAGTAGGAAGGTGGAAGGGTAGATCCAATCCATAAGTGCGAGACCGACCAACCCAAGCCAGATCACAGTATTTCAACGATATGAACCTTGAAAAAAGAGAGTTCCCTGGAGAAAGTGCAATCCCACGGAAAAGAGGCACCGGGGCTGCTATTTCAGTGATAGCTGCAAACAGGAGAACACCATTGATGAGAAAAGGAGTTGCTGACTGTATACAACCGCTAAGCAAGAGCAGCGAAAGAGAAACAGGGAGGGACAGGGGAGTCACCATTAACCCAGGAGTCAAAGACTGCCTGACAGCAATCTAATCCAGAGGGAAATACAGAGCCGAGGCCGATTGTAGCCTCATCCTCCTAGTCAACTGGGATATCAGAGGAGAGAAGCGGGAAAAGAGTAGTTTACAATGATTCTCATTGTGTTGAGATTTGAATCATCAGATGAGTAGAAGGGATAATTGGTAATTCACTACTGGCCAGTTTTTTGTTGTTTTGTTTTATCAATTTAATTTGTTTGAAAGTAAGAACCAACAAGTTATGAAAGCAAACTAACACCTCAGAGTATGAAAGCTGAAAAACTTGAACAACTGTCAATCCTGCGCACCCTCAGCTAAAACCCTCTGACCCTTCCTACCAGAAGAAGTAGTTTAAGTGGAGGTAGAAATCAATGCCTTGTACTATGGGTAGAAACTGCACAGGAGCCAACAGGCCAGAAAATATCAAACTTAAAACCAAAACAGTGGTGAAGAGCAAAAAGAGAAAATCAAAAACAATAGTGAGAAGCCAATGAACTGACAAAACAAGATTTCCACACCGGCATGAAATTACACACTAATACCAAATGCAGGGTAATATTATCGGAGGCGAGCACACTCGAGTATTAATACTACCTGAACCATATAGGCTATCGACAGGGGTTCAGAGAACCCCAGCGGAAGATTGATATGATGATGCCAGCGAGGCGGAGAAGTGCAGCCTGAGGATATGCCCGAAGAGGTTACCAGAAAACGAGACCCAGAGGGGTGCATGTCCAAAGGGACAGAGGCAGTAGATATGAACTACATACAACTAGCCAGGATGACGGCTAAGAACTCAGGAATGCCAAATCACCAACCTGGGAAATCAGACCAGACTGGTACCTAGAGGAGAAGCGTGGTTCGAGCCATGGGTGAACGGGACCACAATGAAGAAGTACCATGCAGGGTGAGTGGAGACAGCTTCTAGTAGTGTACCAGCCAAAGAGTGGATTATAGCTGTAACAGAGCGACGGGTTGACCCATGGAGGATGTGGGTAACCAATATCAAATGGAAGGATGGTAGAGGGGTTGACCAAGTGAACAAGTGCAGGACCGACCAAGGGTAGCAATATCACAACTTTACGATTATGCCAACCATAGCTAGCAGACTTCGAAAAAAGGCAGTGGAATACCAGAGAGCAGAGCCCCTGGGGCAACTAATTAACCAATTGCCTGAAACCGTAGAAGACCATTAATCAGAAGGAGGTTGGTGACCCTCGGTGATCGCTAAACGAGAACCTCATAGCGAAAGCAGAGAACAAGTGAGAAGGAACGCTGAAGTCCTTAGTGAAAGACTGCAAATGAGCAATGCTATCAGGAGAGGAACATAGGGGAGAGCTAGGAGTGTAGTGTCATCCGTCTAGGTAGCGAGGCCATCATAAGAGGGGAGTGGAAGAAGAATAGTCAACCATCATTTTGATAGTGTTGAGATTTCAATCACCAGAGGTGTAGTGGACATGGTTTGTAACCAACTACCGGCTGCTTTTGTTTTTTTCTTTTATTCATTTTTTTATGTCAAGGGTTTGATTACAACTACCAAGACCCAAAGACTATGTGAGGTGCTAGCTATGGTAAAGAAATGCCACAACCAACTTGAGACCACTAGAAAAAGCCATCACTCTAAGTCCCTATGGTCGGACACAAGCCCCACAATCTCACCCTCAAGAAATACCAAAATCACTCTAAGACAAGCAGGTGATAACAGGCAGACCAGCAACCTGAACAAACCCTACGGTAACAAATCCAAAAACAAAGCAAAAGACACGATATTGATATCCTTGTAGTGAACAAGGGATATATCAAGAGCATTCATAGC
Organism: Tuber microsphaerosporum; assembly: GCA_003521225.1. Lineage (NCBI taxonomy): Eukaryota > Fungi > Ascomycota > Pezizomycetes > Pezizales > Tuberaceae > Tuber > Tuber microsphaerosporum. Next base: position 45,277 of record QOVD01000389.1, on the reverse strand, counting down.
TAAGTGGATCTACGCGGTACGAGATTTCCAACCAAGCAGAACATTCCTTCTTAAGTCAAGGGAAAAGACTGATAACCTACAGAGTGCAATACGATAATTGCCAGAAACTGAGGTGTGCCCCCAGAGGCTACAAAAGGTGGGTGCCAGTACAGGATGGAGGGCCAACTTACCGAAAGGCCGATTGTGGGGATAGAACATGGCTGTAACAGGGCCAGGGAACCAGGATCAGGGCAGGGCAGATGGAAGGGTGGCCAACTCACTATAAACAGCAAAACAACAAGCCATTACTGAATGATATTGGAAGATGGCGTGAAAGACCAGAACCAAGATGTTACTGACCCAATCTTTCCCTATCAAGGTTCTAGCTCTCAAGACCAAAAGGTACTCGCACCAGAGTCTGGACACCCTAATGCTGACCATAATTGTTGTAAGAAGTGTGGCCTGCTAGGTATGTGGGGCTAAGCAAGGCAACGTGATGACGGAAAGAGAAGGAGATTGGAGAAAATCCACCAATCAGCCACTAGAAACAGGCTTGCCCGGGGTGAGATCATGGTAAGAGCAGAAGGGGTGAAGAGGGAGCAGCCATAAGCCAAGGCCTGAGTATAGGCAGGCATTCTTGGAAAAGGTTGATCATGATTTCTCTTTATGCTGAGATTTCAATCCCGTGAGTTGGAGAGGAGATCATTCGTGACTGACCCCCTGCCAGGGGTTTTTTTTTGTACTGGTTTTTTCTTTTTCAATGATTTTTTATTTAATTTATTTATCAAGTAAGAACAATATAAGTACAAAACCTAACCAAACCCGGTAGGTAATACAGCTCAAAACCTCCAACTACTATCCATCCCGCACTTTCCTAGCCAAAATAGTCTCAGCCTCTCCAACATTGTAACAACTTTGTCTACAAGCAGAAATCAAAGTCTTGTACAATGGGTGGAAACTATCAAGCAAACAACAGGCTAGAAAACATCAAACCAATAACCTCTACAGATGTTAAGCCTTGAGACATCAAAACCCCAAAAGAACAGTGTGAAATCTATGTCTGAACGAGAAACATATCAAGTCAGTCTAGCAAGGAATATACCATATAGCAAACCGGTAGGCAACTAACACATAATTTACTGTTGTTTTCCATGGTACTGAAGAAAGAGTGGTCACCGCCAGCAAGTCGGATAAAGGTATAGTACTCAAGCAAATACAAAGAACGACTAGATCCAGACAATGTTGACCAGCAGCGGGTGCACAGTGGCAACCCTGGATGGCGATCAGTAAGTCTACCTAGGGTGGCGAGAAGTCAGGTGGAAGAGGAACAGCTGAGAGCTAACACGAAAACAGACAAGGCAGAGTTGGATGCTTCAATGTGCAGATGCGGTAGGTATACACCAAATCAGAAGTAGCCAGTTGCACTGCCAGACACCGAGTGAAGACTGATTCCAGGGCCCATTGATTAAAAGAGAAAGGGACTGGCATCAGGTCATGAGACTGGGTTCTCACAAAAAGGAGACGCCAGGTGAGAAGTCTCCAGTGGGGCGAGAGGAGTCGCCTTGTAGTAGAGTACCAGCCAAGGAGTGGATTGTAGGTTAATAGAGCAAGTGGACAAACACAGGAGCAGGAGTGTGGAACAAGCTAAAGTAGAGCACAATGGAGGGGTTGAAACACTCAATAAGTGCGAGACTGACAGACACAAATGAGATCATAGTTGTTTGACACGGCCAACCTTATCAAACAGAGTTTCTAAGAGCTCCTGCATCAATAGGGGGCAGAGCCACCATAGCCACTACTGCACCCATTGCCTCAAACTAGTAATGACAATTGACAAGAAAAGGGTTGAAGACTGTTTGCAAAAGGTAAGGGATGATAGTAAAGAGAACGCAGGGAAGGGAGGATGGGCTACAGTGAACTCCCATTATGAATACTACCTCAGTGCGAGGCAATCAAGGAGCCCGCATCCGGGAGGACCCCTCCCCCCCGGAGAGGCAAGGGCTGCCAGAGCCGCTTACTTCAAGGCAATTCAGAAAGCCAAGCGAAAGCACTGGGACTCCTTCCTGTCCTCCACTGATGCCAAGTGGGTGTGGCAAGCCAGGTGTGCCCTTTCTGGCACCTCCCCCGACAGGTTCCCATCCTTCCCCAACGACAGTACCCCCTCAGACATCAATAAGGCCGTTCAGGACCACTTGTTTCCTCCCTGACCCCCTTGTTGTACCCCACGCTTTGCCACCATCGAGCCATTTGCCCCGCCAATAACCTCCCAAGAGGTAACCAACACTCTGAGTATGTGCTCCCCCACATCTGCCTCGGGACCTGATACCATCCCATACTGCGTCAGGAAGAGGGTTCAGTGAAATTTTCCTCACCTCATCCCACTCCTCCTGTCCCCACTTCTGGCCCACAGTAATCTCCCCCCCTCCCTCAAGACAGCTGATGGAGTTATCCTTAGCAAGTCAGGAAAGCCCTCCTATGAAACCCCAGTGTCATTCAGGCTTATCGCCCTGCTCAATACCTTCTCCAACATCCTAGAAAGAATCTTCTGCTCCAGACTCTGTGCCCTCTCTGGTCCCCTGGCACTGGTCCTCAGAGACCAGGCTGGCTCCCTCCTAGTCATCAACAAGTTCGATGCCGCTGCTACACTAACACACGAAGTTAAAGCCGTCCAGGCCCACCGAGACTTTAAGGTTTCCACCGTTTTTCTGGATATGAAAGGAGGCTTCGACAACGTCGACACCTCAATTCTCTCTGACTGACTGGGCGCTCTAGGTGTGCCCCTCTATCTACAAAGATGGGTGAGGTCCTTCCTTACGGACCTGTCCTGTCATCTCCTCTTCCAAGGGTCCTCTAAAGTACCCCTCCCAGGTTCAGTCATAACCCCGCAGGGTTCCCCCCTGTCCCCACTACTTTTGGTCATCTACGTTTCATCACTGCACCTAACGGTCCACAGGGGCCTCATTTTGTCATATGTGGACGACTTTTCCCCTCACAGTCTCATACCCCTCTTATGAAAACAACATCTCCCTTCTCAAAGACCTCAATGGTAGGCTGGTATACAAGGGGACTGGCCTCGGAGTGCCATTCTCTGTCTCTAAAACCGAACTCATCCACTAGCCAACGCCCCGCCAAAGGGATCCTTTGTCTAAGGCCTCAATCTCCCTGGATGGCCACACCATTCCACCGGCCAAGTCCCTAAGATGGCTTGGATACTGGTTCCCGCCCACCTTCTCTACCTCACCACACTTCTCCAAAAGACTTTCCCTAACTAAAGGAGCCATTGCCCTAATCCGTTCCCTGGCCACGCCGGGCAAGGTGATCCCCCCTTTCCTTTGCCACCGCCTAGCGGTAGTGGTCATTCGACCGGTCCCCCTCTTTGGGGCTGACCTCTGTTTACCCAGCCAGAAGATGACAGACAAAATGGAAGTCTTCTGGAGGCAGGTACAGAGGTGGGTCACTTGCCGTTTCTCAACCATCCCCACAGGCGCCCTCTCTCACAAGGCGTGCCTCACTCAATTGCCCTCCTAGCCGCCGATCACAGGCGACTAGCTGGCCTCCGACTGTCCTGTTTAACTGGTCTGCCAACCCAGTGGCTGCCAGACTCCAGCCCTCCCACCATGGACTCGCTAACTGGAGTCCCTCAAACTCCGCCCGCCAGTACGCCACCAGGATCCCACCTAACTACCTCTCTCTCCTCTGGCCCACCCCTCCAGTAAGGTGTCTTTAACACCTTCCACTCGACTCAATTGTTTATAACACATTGAAAGCCCTTAACGACCCCCCCTTCTTTCCCATGATCCGGTCTGAGGCCTGCCGCTCCGATAAGGTCCTGCCACAACCCGCCCTTATGTCAAAGGCCTATAGGAAGATGAAAATTCGACCAAGACAGCATCTCGTCTCCCTCTGGTCCCAGAAGTTTGCCCCCCCACCCTACTACCCTTTCCCCCCTTCCCTATTGCCCAATCCCTTTATGGGTCTCCCCCGCTTCTTGGCTGGGAGAATTCATCAAATGAGGTCTGGAAAGAGTTCTCTTGCAGGACACCCCTCCTGGTATAACCTTGACCAACCCTCCACGAGCCCCAGAGGCAACGAAGGCCTCAAGGAATTTGAACATACCGTCAACACCTGTCGCGAAAGAGCCGAGGCCAGAGCGCTCTTCCTCCAGTGGGACCTGTCGCTGAATCCAACCTCCCACCTCTGGCAGTCGGCCTCTCTTCTCAAAAGTCTTGCCAACCACATCCTTTCCACAGCCTCTAGCTTTCCACCCGACATGCCCCCCTATACTGTTTCCAC